>VIYQ01001117.1:0-16077 GCA_009928355.1 Chlorella sp. CH2018
GGGCATGCCCGCCTCCCGTTCTCCAGCCCCCGCACGCACCAGACGACGCATCCGCAGACAGGAAGCCCTGGGAGGTGTAGGCATTGCCCAGGCACCACAGCGCGTCGTGGCGGCGACCGTCAATGGCCAGGGCCTGCAGGAAGTAGACGGCACCAGCTCAGCGGCGCAGGCTCAGCCGAGCTGGGTGGTGCACTGGGAAAGCACGGGTGGTTGATTGTGCAGCACTCCCCGCATCCTAGACCACCGCTGAAAACCTCACATCCTGCCATCTGCCCGCCTCCCTACAACCGGCTGCGGCACCCGTCCACGCCCACAGACTCATCCTGCCAACTCATCCCTGACTGCTCACCTGCTCAAACTTGGCAATCGCCTCCTCAATCATGTCGTACGCCTCGTTGCCCTGGCGGAAGTGGGCCAGCTCCAGCAGCGCACCGCCCCACTTGGTCAGCGCCTGCGGTGGCCCAGGCAGGCAGGCAAGCATGCTGGTTGCGCGTGGCGGCAGCGGCAGCGAGAGGCACAGGGCCGTTGTGAACAGGCGTTGCAGCGCACACGCTTGATGAGCGCCTCTGACGAGCATTTTCGTCAATTTGCATGCTCTGCACAGCGCTGTCTCGCTCTTGCAGCACCAGTGCTGCACGAGCGCAGCCGGCCGACTCCCCGCCCAGGCGGCAGCGGCGGCGGTGCTCACCATCGCGTCCTGGTTGTTCGCTTTGAACTCCCGCTCCGCCTGCTCCCGCGCCTGCTCAAAGAACATGAGCCTGCAGGAGGGCGGGAAGGGGTGGGGACGCACGCAGGTGGGGCCACCGCCGGCGGCTGGGGCCCACGCCTGCCCGCCCGCACTCCCGCACGCGCCCACGAACCTCTCGATGTCCTCGCGACCCAGAGTCTCCATGGCTGCCCTCTGCTGAGTGACTTCGGGGGTGTGACAAACAAGGGGAGCCGCTGGGCTGCGCGGGCAGGGGCGTGGGGCCGCGAGTATGCAGGATCTAGCGGCGTGAGGGCGGCCGACTATGGGTTTGGGCCACTTGCATTTGGCGCAGCAGCAGCAGGCGGCGGCTCGTCGCCGGCGATGCGGCCTGGGCAACATCTGGGGCCGAGCAGGCAGCCATACCTCCGTAGCACCAACTCGAGTGCCTCCTGCTGCCCCCATGCCTCCGGGGTGTTACATTGCAAGTCAGAAAGTCACCAGGCCAGTCAATGTTGTGCATGGGTCAGCGATCAAGGGGCAGTGCTGTCCGCACGTGTCCGATCCAGCGTGCCCAACGGGGAGTGTGGTAGATGGTAGGCGAGCAAACACTCCCACTCCAACACACCATGCCGCGACCTTGAGGCCAGCAGCGCAGTGCACACCACAAAGCATTCGGAGGGTGCATACCCTGCCCGGCCTTGTGCTAGAGGGGTTTGGCCCGCACCCCCACCGCCTCGTCAATGTGCAGCACAATGCCCGCTGGGTCTCCCTTCTCATACGGCGTCAGGCTGCTTGGGTCCAGCCCAGCCACCACCTGCGCCAGCGTATCGGTGGTGGCGGCGAACAGATGCCCCATGCGCTCCAGCTACAACGTTGGGAGGGCGATGAGGGGAGGGTGGGAGGGTTGCGGGGTGGGGAGGCTGGGTGTTTGGATGCCTCCAGGACAGTTGCAGCAGCCCAGGGTGCAGCATCCGGCGCATTCTGTTTGCAGGCAGTAGGCGCCATGCGCAGCGGCAGCAGAGGTGAGCCCCACAGCACGTCTGCTCCCAGGGCAGCCAGCTGCACAGCCAGCCATGCCTCAGACCTGTCTGCCGCTCCACCTGCCATGACAAGCATGCAATGAACAAGGCGGCCCTGGCAAAATAAGCACACAGCACAGCACAGCCACAGCACAGCGCAGCGCACCTTGTCCGCCAGCTCCACCTGGTGGTTGTCCATCAGCAGCGGGTTGGGCACCACCACCAGCGGCCGCCGCAGGCGCAGCGTCTCAAAGATGCTGCCCGAGCCTGAGGGGTTGGTGGGCAGTGGGGAGCCAGCACAGGAGGCGCAGTGAGTGCCAGATGTGGCAGGATGCAGTGTACCGTGCGGCAGCCTGCCCCGCCCCCAAGCAAGCACACGGTCCCAGCTGCACCTCTGCCCCCCACAAAGCCAGCCCGCTGCCCTGGTGTGACCAGCCCCCCGGCCCACACCTGCATGACTGACAACCAGCGCCGCGCTGCGCAGGTGCTCGGCCAGCGAGGGCGCAAAGTCAAAGTACTCGACCGCCAGCCCGTTATGCAGGCGCCCGGTGCGGCGGTTGGGCGGCAGCAGCCGGCGCGGCCGGTACTCGGCCCTGTGAGGGCGGCAGGGGCTCTGTTTCGTGGACAAGCGTCTGGGTGCTGTCCAGCAGGAGCACCTTTGTTGCAGTGCTGAAGCGTTGCTGCAAGCGCATGCCAGCCTGAGCTGTGCATCCATGCGGCCAGCATGCCCATGCCCCCTCTCCCTGCGCACACCTGCCAATCTGCATGACCAGCCGGGTGTAGCCCTTGGCCACCAGGATGTCGGCAAAAGCCTGCAGGCAGGGCTTGAAATGGGGTGGGCATGAAGCGGCCGCCTGCTGACCGTCAACACAGGGCAGCCGCTGCGGTAGCCAAGGCACACGATGCAGCGCGCTGGGTGCACTGCAGCTGCGGCGCAAGCAGCACCAGATTGCAGCTGAACAAGTGCCCCAGCTGGCCCAGCAGCTGCACCACCTGCTGGTCCACCGCCCGGATCAGCGCATCAAACTTGGTGGTGCCCACAGTCACAAACACAGTGCCGCCTGCACCGCTGCCTCCAGTGGCGTGCATGGTGTGCTGCACTGGCTGGAGGGCTGGCGGCGCCCACTGGACAGCCCACTGGACACTGGCTGCTGTGCAAGCCGCTTGGGCTGCTTGGGTGGGTGCAAGATCCGGCTGCTCAGTCCGAGGCTGCCGCACTCGCTCGCTACTATCAGATGCTAACTATCTGGTGCGAACAGGCACTACTGTCTGCTGAAAGGTTGCTGCTGCTAGTTTGGGTGCCGCCAGCCCGTGGAGCAAGCTGTCACTTCTTGCCCCACTTGCTCTTGGCCGCTAGATTCCAGCTGCGGGCGCCTACTGCTCCAGCTTGGCCACCTTGCGGTTCTCAACGGCCTTGGTCTGGGGGCACTGCATCTCCTGCCAGCTGATGGGCACCATGGGCACACCTGCGCGCGTGGGTGGGGCAGCGGGTCAGGTCAGGGGGATGTGCTAGGTACGCTGTTGCCGGCATGCAGCAGGCAGCAGTGCCAGCCATGATGCGTTGCACCAGCCCTGCCTTGGCCCCACCGCCCCACCACCCCTGTAGCTTACCCGCCACACTCTTGGCGTACACCACCCCCAGCTCGTTCTTGGCGGTGGTCAGGTGGTAGGAGCGGGCGTCACCCAGGGACAGCACCTCGGCGCGCACCACGTCGCCGGGGCGGAAGCTGGCCTGGATCTGGACCTGGGGGCAGCAGGTTGGGATGAGGGGAGGGGTGCAGGAGGGGGTGTGGAGGAGGCCGCGCAGCATGGGGGCCGCAGGGGGCATGGAAAGGATATGACTTCCATCTCGCCACCCTTCCAAGCAGCGCCCACGGCCATCAGCAGCAAGTCGCACTGCTCCCGCTGTGCCCCCACCTTGTCAATCTCGGTGGCCCGCACGTCCTGCACCCGAATCACGCCGCTGTACCGCTGCTGCACCGGCTTGGGGCCCACGCAAAGGATGTCCACTGAGCGGGCAGATGGAGGGGGGAGTGTTGGGTGGGTGGGAAATGGGGCTCGAGTCGACGCCTCTAGAGTGAAGATAGTGATGCCAGCAGCAGCAGTGGAGCGGCTCGCGGTGACATGACAACGAGTCGCTTTGTCATGAGTCATTCGTAGCAATCCAACTGCAACCACAAGCGCAGCCTGCTGACGAAACCAGGGACGAGCCGCTGCTAGTGCCGGCCCTGGTGGCCCCACCCCAGCAGCACACCTGCCGCCAGGCGGGGGTTGATGCGGATCACACGGGCGGTGACCACGTCCCCAGGCTTGGGCACCACGGGCTCGATGCCGCTGCGCACAACCTCCAGGCGGGGGCGCTGCAGAACCAAGGGCCGGATGGAGGCTGTGATGGACGTGCGGCTGACATGCAGACATGCCGCCATGCACGTGCATCGGCTGGGTGCAAACTTGCAAGCAGAAATGCAGAAGCTCCCAGGTTGACAGCAACACATGCGTACTCTGCATCATCAACTTTGTATCTGCGGCAGCACAGCTGCAACTTGCTGCAGTCCCAGCCAAGCCAGCAAGCTCGGACCATGCCGCACCTGCTCGCTCTCGCCCTCTGCCGCAGGCAGCACGCGCTTCTCTCCCACAAGGGTGGCGCAGACGAAGGTGTCACGCACGCACGTTCCCGCACCCGCGTCGTACTCAGACTGTAGCGAGCAGAGGCGGGAGGGAGGGCGGCAGGGGCGGTGAGCAGGGAGCGGCGGCGGCAGGCGGCGGCGGGCGGCCCTGCTGCGACGGCATTCAAAAGCAGGCATCGCCGGTCTCGAGCGCGTGCATCTGCTATTATCCACAGCACCAGGGCGCCGCAGGCAGCGGGGACGCACTGCTAGGCCCAGGCGCTCCCCCGGCGTCACGAGCTCGGTCATTCAGGGCCGCTGTCAGCCAGCAAGGCAATGTTCGGGGCGTCCACTGGCCCGGGCTGCAGCCTGCAAGGGCAGGCATGCAGGGGCTGCCGGCATTGGGCGCCAGCGCGGCGGCGGCCGCCGGCGGCATGTAGGCCCCCCTGGGCGCCTGGCTCGGCCTCTTTGGGGCACAGCTTCAACCAGACACCATGAGCAAGGTCAGCTAGCGCGCCGGCAGCCTGGCCAGCGCTTGTGGGGCGGCCTGCAGTGGGGGCGGCGCCCAGGCGGCCCGGCAGGCAGCCGTGCAGCTGCATCCCAACATGCTGCAGTCGGATTGAGCCGCGCCGGCGCTCCTGCCCGTCTGCCAGCGCCGCCGACCGCCCGCTGCTGCTGCTGCCCCCGCTGCCCGCAGGTCACAGGCGAAGTGTTGCGTGAGGGCATCGCGGGTGCGTGGAGCTGGGGGCCGCTGGCCGCCTCCGGGCGCCAGCATGCCGCGCCACGCCATGCCAGCGGCCTGCAGCCCCTGCAGCGCCTTGGGTGCACATGGCGCGATGCACCAGAGCGGCAGCAGCGGCGCGAGGGCTGGCCGACCCTGCCTGCACCGCCGCCGACCGCCGCTTCTGCCGCCGCTCCGCTCCCTCGCAGGCGTGCTGGGCGGCGCCAAGGAGAAGCAGCGCAAGTTCACGGAGACCGTGGAGCTGCAGATCGGCCTGAAGAACTATGACCCCCAGAAGGACAAGCGCTTCAGCGGCTCCGTGAAGCTGCCCTACTGCCCCCGCCCCAACATGAAGGTGCGCGACGGGCTGGGGACAGCTGGTTTCGGACGCCGCCAAGGGGCTGGATGGCATGGACAAAGCAAAACAAAGATGGGTAGCAGATGGGCGAATGCTGAAGGGCAGGCCGCCTGCCTGCAGCCGCCAGTGGAGCAGCGGCAGCGGTGCTGTCGAGGGCAGCCGCGCGATGCCAGCGCTGCACGTCAAGCCTCAATGGCCAACCAGCAACGCAGCGGGCTGCTCAGCAGCTCCCTGCACTTGGCATCATGGCTTTGCAGTAACATTCCGTCCCTCGCTGTTGCACCTGGTGCTGAGCCCTGCCCTGCCCTCCCTGCCCTCCTGTCCCTGCCCGCAGCTGTGCGTGCTGGGTGACCACAAGCATTGCGAGGAGGCCAAGGCCCTGGGCCTGGACGCCATGACCGTGGACGACCTGAAGAAGCTGAACAAGAACAAGAAGCTGGTGAAGAAGCTGGGTGAGTGGCAGGCAGGGGGGCGGGGTGGTGGCAAGGGCGGTGATGCATGTTGGGGAGCACGTGGGGAGGGACACCAACTGTGCGCTGCGGATGCACTTTGCATACTGTGCGGCAGCAAGCGTGGATGCATTTGCAAGGGCAGCACATGCAGTACATGTGTCTCGGGGTGCCGTCACGCTCGCTCCACGGCCGGCCCGGCTGCCGCCCTGGCTGCCGCCCTGCCTCTCCTGTCCAGCCGCTTGGGTCCCCTAACCTGGCTCCCTGCCCCAGCCTCGCTGCTTGCCTGCTCACTTTCCCTCCCGCCTCTGTTGCCCTGCCCGCAGCCAAGAAGTACGCCGCCTTCATGGCCTCCGACTCTGTGATCAAGCAGATCCCGCGTCTGTTGGGCCCCGGCCTCAACAAGGCCGGCAAGTTCCCCACCCTCATCACCCACAACGACTCGCTGGAGAACAAGGTGCGCTGCGGCGGGTGGCTGGTGGAGCGGGTGGCTGGTGGCTGGCAGGTGCCTGCCAGTGTGCGGCTGTTGAAAGTGCCTGGATGGCACCTTGCAGCGCCTGGAGGGCTGGAGCTGGCTGCTGTGGCCACGTGAGCGCGCTCTTCGCCGCCATGCGTGCTGCTGAGGGGTGGCGCCAGTGCTGCAGGCTGAGCAGATGGCCACTGTTCACTCCTGATCCCCTCGCTCCGTCCCCCACACCCACCGTTGCCCACGCAGGCGAACGAGATCCGCTCGTCCGTCAAGTACCAGCTGAAGAAGGTGCTGTGCCTGGGTGTGGCTGTGGGCAACGTGGCCATGTCCGACCGCGAGCTGTACGTCAACATCCAGGTGCGCGGCACTGCTCGGATGCGGGGTGGAGTGCCACCGCTTGCAGCGTGTCCGCAGCGTGGCACTTGCTGCTGCTGGTCGGCGGGTGGGTTACCACCCAGCTGGGGTTCATTGTTTTGTGCCCCAGCTGCTGTGCGTATGCATGTTTGCCTCCATCGTTTGCCTCCATCCCAGTCAGCTCTGTCTGACCTGCCATGCTTACCTTCCGCTCCCCCATCCGCCCTCCCCCTCCGTTGCCCCAGATGTCCATCAACTTCCTGGTGTCGCTGCTGAAGAAGAACTGGCAGAACGTGAAGAGCCTGTACATCAAGAGCTCCATGGGCAAGCCCTACCGCCTGTACTGAGCGTGCCGGCTGCCCTGGCTGCCTTGGTGCACCAGGCCTCACGGCCGCAGCGGCGTGGCGCGCCCACCGGCGCGTCGCCCGCCCGGCACGACCGCCGCCGGCGCGTGGCGGGCTCCCGCCTGTCTCCACCGGCGGTGTGACCCCGTTAGATGTCCCCCTCACAGACTGACACACCACCAACAGCGCGCTGGTGCACGGCGGCGTGCGGCGCCAGCGGCAGCTCGCTGAGCTGCAGCGGCAGCACGCCGCCAACCACACTCCTACCTTCGCCGGGAGGCGCCAACGAGGCTGCTTGGGAGCCCCTGTGGCAGCACACACGGTGCAGGCCTCTACCAGGAGCGCTTGCTCTAGTCAAGCAAGTCAAGCTGTTTGCCCTGTGAAGAGAAAATGGTTGTAACAAACCGACAAATGCGGCGCAGCGCGGGCAGGGCGGGCACGCCTCTGACCATGGGCAAATTCAAGTCCTGCCATACTAATTGTCCCCAGATGCAGCCAGCCACAAGGACATACAAGGACATCAGCAGCGAACGGTGAGTGCACACTGGCAACCTTGTTGCCGTGGGCTGGCAGGGGCTGCGCGACGAGCCCGCTGTCGGCGCCTGCGCCCCTCTTGCTGGCTTGTATGTCGGTGCTGGCCAGACACGTCAACGCAAGCTCACAGCCTTCCTGTTGCGTTGGTTGGGTTGGGCGAGCGGCGACGCGCCCCGCAGCTCGAGGTCGGCGCCCGCTCAGTGCCGGCTGCCGCTTTTCCGCACACCAAACCGTCCGCAAAGGCGCGTCGAGTACTGGCGTGCCAGCTGCGCATGCATGCGCCGCTGCTGCAAGCTTGCGCCGCCGCCTGCCGCCGCCATGCCCACACCTGGACCCGCCTCTGTTTGCAGATGGCGCGAGGTGAGGCCACTCGACGCCGCAAGCGTAACCAGGAGAAGGCCGCGCTGCTCAAGGGCGAGGTAAGGGTGCACAAACTACTGCTTGGAGGAGCCTGAGTTGGAGGCTGCCTGGATGCTGCTGCTACCGTCCGTCGCCGTGCCGACTGGTGTGTGTGCACACAGCTGGAGAGCTTCTCATGTCCCCGGCTGCCTCTCTGTTGCCACTGCACAGCTGGCACCCACTGTGGGCGACAAGAAGAAGCCCAAGAAGAGCGGCGGCGATGAGGGCCTCACTCGGGCCATGAAGAAGATGCTGATGCTGAAGCAGGCAGCGGCCAACAAGGGTGGGAGCGGGCGCAAGAACTCCACACAGCACCCGCAGCAGGCGCAGCAGCAGCGGCAGGACAGGCAAGAGCGGGTGCAGCCTGCCCACCAGAGTGCTCAAGCAGAGCAGCTGCAGCAGCATGGCGGCCAGCAGCCGGAACCGGCACGGGGGCACGAGGAGCCGGCGGCGCCGGCCACGCAGCAGCGGGCGGCAGGCGGCGCACAGCAGGGGCAGCAGGGGCAGCAGGCCAAGCTGCAGCAGCGGAAGCAGGGTCCAGACAGCCTGTTCCAGCAGAAGCGCCTCAAGGTGGGTCTGGGTGTGGGCGTGGGTGGATGGGTGCAGGAGAGCGCGCCTCAGGCGGTGGTGCAAGCTGCTGTGCATTTGGGCAGTCCTGGGGCTGCCTGTTGCTCAACCTGCAGTGCCTTACTCTCGTTCAGCCTGGCCTGTCCCAACCAACCCAGCTGTCGCCTGTTGTTGCACCCAGCAGGACAGGAAGAAGGAGTACCTGAAGCAGAAGAAGCTGAAGAAGAAGGGCAAGGGGGCTGAACCACTGCTCACGGAGAAGGAGGCGGCACTGGCGGCACGCACCGCGGCCACCGCGCCGCGCCTGGGAGAGGTGAGCTGGGAGGGAGGCTGGTGTTGAGCTGGGCGGGTGGGGTGGGGCTAACCTGCGGCAGCTTGCTGGGCGGGGCAACTGGAGCTGCCTGGCACATGAGATCTGCAGCTGCCCCTCATAGCCAGTGACAATGCTGCAGCTGTGCTGCAAAGAGAGAGCTGCCAGGCAACGCAGCCTGTCAACCTCCGCTTCGCCTTCCAATTGTCACAGACGGCCTACCAGCCGCTCAAGGTGCAGCTCAAGCGCAAGCATTGGGCGGGCGAGGGCACCGAGGCGGCCACCGCCAGCAAGCGCTGCACTGAGATCTTCGAGCGGCAGGTGAGCCATGAGCCTGCTGCGTTGGCTGGGCTGGGCGGAGGGGCCAGGCCGGTCTGCCGCCCACTTTGCAGAGGCTCAGGTTGGCTGGATTTTTACCACTTGTTTCAGGCTCATAGCAATTGCCGGCAACCTCCCACCCGCAGATGGCACAAGCCCGTGCTGCAGCAGCGGCCGCCGAGGCTGCACGGGACGACGGCGCGGTTGCGGCGCAGGCGCCGCCGCAGCGCAAGCCCGCAGGCAGTGGCAGCGGCGGTGGGAAGAAGCAGCGCAAGGCTGCGGCGGGCCCGGCTGACGAGGCTGTGCGCCAGCAGCTCATTGAAGCTTATCGCCAGCAGAAGCAGTCCAAGCTGGAGGCTGCTGGCAAGACGCCCCTGCTGTCGGCCACGGCCAAGAGCCTGGCGGAGCTGGTGCGGCGTGATGCCGGCAAGGCGCCCTTCCACCACTGACCCGCACACATCTGCCGGGAGGGGCACCGCTGCTTGAAATCCGTGTGTGACCATACAGGCGCTGGCATCGTAACTGCTGTAACCAGACATCGTGAACGCAGCAGTTGGTTGGGAAGCGGCAGTGGTGGCCGACAGGGCATAGATGAGCAACTGGACCTGTGTCGCCCGCTGTGCATGTGCGGCAAGGGCGGCGCGGCGGCATGCCAAAACCGCAAGCATTCCCCCGTGCAGCTCCTGCCAGAGCGTGCTCGCGCATTTTATTGTGCACCCCTCCACTGCCAGCCTGCCGAGGAGGCTCGCTGCGAGAATGCGGTCTGGGCCGCGCTGGCTGTGGCTGGGCGTGGCATGGGCAATCAACGATTGCATTGCGAGCGTCAGGTCGATGCCAGAGGCGGAGCTAGATCGCGGCGGCAGCGGCAGCAGCAGCCGCGGCGGCTGTGGCGGCGGCGGCGACAGCGGCAGCGGTAGCAGCAGCGACGGCATGGTGGCAGTGCTGGTCACCAAGTTGAGCATGCGCTTCTTCAGGTTCCAGCGAGGCGAACTGGTGGTGTTGAGATCTCCAGAGGAGCCCGAGCGGCGGCTGGTGCGGCGGCTGGTGGCTGTGGAGGAGGATCATGTGGCCGTGGCAGGGCCCACCCCTGGCTCGAAAGCCCAGGTGGAGCGCATACCCAAGGCAAGCGGGATGGGGCCCTTGCTGCTGCAGTGCGGTCTGCTGTAATGCCCAGGCGGCAGTTGATGTTTGCCATCCAGCAGAGTTGTGCACTACTGCTTGGCATGCATGCGTGGGGCGGTTGCAGTGTGCTGCGTTGCTGCCTCGCTCCACTTCATACACATTTGCTGTCATCTGCCCCATGCAGGGTCACTGTTGGTGTGAGGCGGATGCAGGGGTGCGTGCGGTGGGCGGCGATTCCCGCCTGGCCTGGGGCCCCGTGCCGCTGGCGCTCATCGAGGGCAGGTGGGCGCTCAGGCTGTGCAGCTCTTTGGGCCACGCCCTATTCAGGGGCAGGCTGGCTGGTGGAGCACCTGCCCCAACTTGCTGGGTGCAGCATCAGCCCCGCCAAACTGAGTGTGCTCAACAGTCTCGCTGGCTGCTGCAGGGTGACACACGTGCTGTGGCCGCCCTCCCGCTGGGGCGCACTGGCGCCGCAGCCCAGCCTGACGCGTGTAGTGGGCAAGGGCGGCACGCTTGAATTTCTGCAGCCGCCGTCCCGGGAGCAGGACTGGTGGTCTTGAGCTGGTCCATCTCAAAAGGTGCCCACCAGGATTGGGGACAGCTGCCAGCAGACAGCCTTGACTCCACACATCTGGCCGCTGCCGCCTTTCAGCTGGGCTGGGCCTAAACCTGTCCTGCCTTTCCCAGCTGTACTTGTGGCCGCACTTGCGAACGTTCTTCACAAATTGCAAGCTGCTACATGTGACATCGTATCATCTAAAGTATCAAATGGCAGAGGCGTCGGACGGGGCGGTCACACGAGTCGCAAAGGAGGAGGGATCAGGAGGCATCGAGGTCAAGTCATGCAGCAGTGGTGGCACAAAACGGCGAGCAGTACATCTGCACGTGCATATGCGTTGCATGAAGGAGGGGATGCTGGGGATACTGCCTTGGGAGGGTGTGCAGGGGGCCTTGCAAGCGGGCCCGCCTTGCGCATGCGCAGCCAGGCACGCCGCATGTTCTGCGGCGCGCAAACTGCGGTGATCGATTCTAGCCTTAAGAATGTCGGAGCTGAGGTGTAGAAGGGTGGTACTGCCTGGGGATGGGAGGCGGGAGGCGGGAAGAAACAAACAAAATCTTTGCGGGCCTGGCTTTATTGCGGGGTCCAGTTTTCTGGGGTTTCTGCGGCGTCATCTGCGTTCTGTGGTCTGCCTCGTCAACTATGGGATGGTGATGCTACACGGGAGCAGCGCTGCTGTGCGGCTGCTCCCTGGGCTGCCAGCCAGCTGTGCTGGCTCAGTCGGTGTCCCGCAGCTTCATGCACGTCTGCATGGGTGATTATGGAGCGCAAGGCACAGCACGAGCTGGTCAGTGGATGTGGCAAACAGGCGACATGCACCAGCCCACGGGCCACGGGTTCACCTGTTCGCCCAGGCCAGGCGCCCACCAGCTACTGCTCCCTCCCACCTCCTCTGCAAGCCACTCACCATGCGGGCGTGCAGGGGCGAGGGCGGGCGCCCATCGTTGCTGCCGTAGTGCTGGCCGCCACAGGCAAAGAATGCCGGCGCGTGCTGGGCGGTGGGGGTTCCGGCGGGGGCCAGCATGTCGTGCGGCACAGCCGAGGCCAGCGCCTTGGCTGCAGCCTCTGCCATGGCCGCCGCCGTCGCTGCCGCCGAGGCGTCCCGGCCCAGCAGGCTGCCGGAGCGGGGCAGCGGGCGCAGGGGCAGGGAGGGCATGTCTGCCATGGGACGTGGGCGGTCTGGGGAAGGCCCTGCTGAGTCGGGGTCTACCACATGCCGCTGCTGCTTGCCCATGGGCTGCATGCCGTCCATGCTGCTGGCCACGGAGTTGTCGCGGGACAGCGCTGCCATCAGCGTGCGGCGAGAGCTGTGCTGCCGCTTGCGCAGGCCGCGGCCCACCAGCGGCGGCATGGGCGCGCCGCTGCGCTCCGCCTCGCCCGCAGCACCGAAGGTGTTGGTGAAGCGCTGCGCCGCCACCGCAGTGAGCGAGTCGCAGCGGTGCACTGCGCCGGGGGGCGGCTTGGAGGTGGCACCTGCTGCCGCCACATCCAGGGCTGAGCCCCACGAGTCGAGCGTGGGGAAGCGCCGCACGCTCATGGCACGCGACGGCGGCAGGCTCGCGCATTCTCCTGGCAGGGCAGGGCAGGGAGGTGACAGGACAGTGGGCAGTGGGCAACATTGAAAGCCGCAAGAACAAACGGCAAGAGTGATAGCCGCAGTGCACCCAGTGTGTCATCGACAGTGGAACAACACATGCACCTCCCTCATGCACCCCCCAGCCAGGTGTACCGCCACACATCCGCTCACCTTCCAGGCTGGAGGAGCGGGACAGCGAGGCTGGGGAGCCGGGCGGCAGCTGCATGAGGAACTCGGGCGAGGTGTGCAGGTCCCAGGCCAGCGAGGGCGCGTGCTGCAGCGACGAGGCACGCTGCACGGGCTGCTGCGGCGCGGGGAGGGCAGGGAGGGTGGGAGGCACGGCGCTGTTATTGCATGCAATGCAGAGTGGCAGGAGCCGCCTAGCTGCACAGGCAGAAAAGAGCACAACAGGCAAAAGCTGCCACAGCCTGTGCACCCTGCAATGTGGCCTGGCGTGGGGAAAACCCTCACCTGCTGCACCATGCCCTGCAGGCGCAGCCCAGTGCTGGGCGGCTCGCTGCCCTCGCCATCCTGCCGCGGCAGGCTCTCAGGGGTGCCAGTGGAGGGCGTGGCGCCAGCTGCCGCAAACGACAGGTGCAGCTCTATGGCAAGGGAACGGGAGCAGTGCAGGGTCAGATCCATGGCCAGCCAGGCACGCCCAACCAGTGCAGAACAGGCTTCCCATGCAGCTCGCAACGCAGCTGCCTACCCCCAGCCAGTGCCCTCGCCCACCCTGGCTCATAGGCGACAGCGCGTCGGCAAAGTCCATGTCCGACATGGTGCGCCCCGTGCCGCAGCTGTAGCTGTACTCGCTCTCAGAGTGCGAGGCTGCGAGAGAGAGGGCAGGGGATGAGGTGGCGGAACAGCGTGTGGGCGCAATACTGAAGCTGCCCGATCGGCGCATGCAAGTGCCCATGCACACAAGCACAGGACCACTGGGCAGGCGGGAGCCTCACCATTCAGCACATCCGAGTCGGGGGAGATGATGTCTCGGCGGCTCAGGCGCCAGCCGTCGCGGCTGTCGCCCGTGCCGCTGCTGCTGAGTGGCATGCCGCCCGTGCCAGCCGAGGGCACCGCCTGCGCTGCGCTCTGCGGCAGCTGCAGCGGCGCTGGCCGGCAGGCGTCCAGCGGGGTGACGGCCATGGTGCGAGAGCGGCTGCCTCCGCCGCTGCCGCTGCTGCCGCTGCCGGCGTGGGCGCCAAACAGGGTGGGTGTGGGAGCGCCATGGCTGGCCTGGGGCGTCATGCCTGCCAGCCCAGCCAGCGCGCCTGGAGTGAGCGCTCCCTCAGAGATGAGAGGCGAGAGCGCCGGTGCCCACCTGCTGGGGCCGCCGCCCAGGCGGGTGCGCCCCGCTGGTGTGCCCTTGACAGCCGTGCCGGGAGGCCCGCCGCTGCTGGCCCGCCGGTTGTGAGGGCGCAGCGGCTGGCTGGGGGTGAAGGCGAAGCTGCCCTGCTGGTTGGACGCTGGCACGTCAAAGCTGAACTGGGCCACATCGGCTGCTGCTGCTGCTGCAGGCGTAGCTGCCGGCTCGCCTGCTGGCGCAGAGCTGCTGGCCGCCACCTCCTGCTGGAACGGCGATGGCACCAGGGGGCTGCCGGCAGGCACAGTGCCTTCGCGCGCCGCCACGCTGGCTGCTGCACGCGCTGCTGCTGAAGTCGCTGCTGCCACAGCCTCGGCTGCTGCTGCTGCTGTCACAGCCTCGGCTGCTGCTGCTGCAATGGCAGGCTGCTCCTGGGTCACCACATCAATGACCTGCTGCGCTGTGGGGCGCATGGCTGGGTTGGCCTGCAGCATTGCTCGCAGCAGCGACACAAAGGCAGCAGGGCGGTGCGGCACGTCAATTGCCTCCGCGCTGCCCTCTCCCCAGCCCTCTGAGCGCGGCAGCTTGTGGCCTGTGAACAGTGGGCAGGGTGCAGCCACGAAGTGTTGAAAGCACAGAAACACACAGAAATGAAACGGCCGGCAGCTGGCAGCCAAGCAGGTAATCACCCACCCCAGGCAGACAAGCAAGGGAGTTGTCGTGCCCACCCCAGGCCAGGGCCCAGCTGGCCCCAGCGCACCTGTGGCACACTCATACAGGCTGGCCCCCAGCGAGAAGATGTCGGCGCGTTCCGAGGGCTCGCCGCGCGCCTGCAGCAGCTCGGGCGCCACATAGTCGCCGTCGCCCTCCTCCCAGTCCTGCAGGGTACAGCAGCATGGAGCAGTTCCCCAGCAGTTGGAGGGACCTCAAGCATGCATGTCACGATGAATGCACCAAGGAGGACCTTGTGTGATGTAGAGGAATGAGGGGCAGCCCAAAGCATTGCAGTCTCCCCATTCGAGCAACCCTGCCATGCCTACGCACCATGCTGCCGTCCTGGCCGCGCGCCACCGCTAGCCCAAAGTCTCCAATGCGCCAAGTGCCGCCGCTGCAACCGGCGCAGCAGGGCGTGCCGCTGCTGCTGCCGCTGCCACCCTGGGGCAGGCCCGCCGCTGACAGGTAGATGTTGTCTGGCTTGACGTCGAGGTGCATGACGCCGTGGGAGTGCAGGAAGGCCAGGCCCTGGGCCGCCTGGCAGGCCACCGCCCACAGCGCCTCATCTGGCATGCAGGTACCGGCGGCGCAGGCCTGCGGCGAGTGGGGGGCGGGGTTGGTTAGAAGCATGCAGAGTTGCACGGAGCCGGGCCCGGGGCACAAAAGCCTGGTGTGAGCATATCTGCCTCAGCACAGCCCCTCCCACCTTGTGCGCGCACTGCCCCAGCGTGCCGCCCTCGCAGAAATCCATCTGGATGTAGAAGTGGCCGCCCTCCTGCAGCGCAGTATAGAGCGGTTGGTAGGCACATGTGAGCAGAGCAGCATGCCTGACTGACCTGCTGTGCACACACTGCACATGCACTGCCACCCTGTGCAGGTCCTGTGCCCGCAGCAGCTGCGGCGCACCTGCCAGGCGCGGTACTGGTTGACGATGTTTGGGTGCGCCGGCAGCGCCGCCACGGCGCGGATCTCGCGCAGGCAGCGCTCCCGCTGCAGCTTGGAGCGGAAGCGCCGGCGCGAGCGCTTGACAGCAAACACCTCGCCGCTGGCGCGGTGGCGCACGCGGAACACCTGGCGGCAGGAAGGGAGTTGTCAGTGTGAGGGGGGGCCAGTCAGAGGGCTGTGCCTCACCGCAGCTGCATCCTGAGTAGCTGCCGGCAGCGTGCAAGTTGGTCAGCCCTGCACGAGTGGGCGCACCTCGCTGAGGTGCGTCTTGCCGACCAGCTGCCACGGGCTCTCAAAGTGCTGGTGGTACTGGAACAGGGCCGGGTCCAGCGCCGACTCGGTGCGGTGCATGTCGGTCACCACCAGCACCTGGGGCGGGGAAGGTGAGGGGGGGTGGGAGCAGGGTGAGGGAGGCGCGCCGTGGGGGCCCGGGCCTTTCCAGCGCGTTCTGCGCGCGGGGCTGCCGGTGAGTCGGCAGCAGCCAATTGCCCGGCCTGGGGGCTGCTGAGCGGACACCTGCATGTGCTGGCAGCCCAGGCCAGCGGCCCGGGGGTCCAGAGGGGCGTGGGAGGCGGTACGGGGCACCCGCCCGCTGAGTCGGCGGGTGGGCGGTTGTTGAGGGCGGGCGGCGCCGGTGGCCCCGCCCGCTGGCACCCCCTGCCCGCACCTTGGCGTCCTTGAGCGAGTTGATGCGGTGGTAGGCCCGAGCCGCGCGGCTTTTGGTC
>VIYQ01001118.1:0-29194 GCA_009928355.1 Chlorella sp. CH2018
TCAACGCCACGCCGCCTCTGTATCCACTGCATCGCTGCCCATGCACAAACCAACTCGCAGACGCGGCGGCTGACCAAGTTCCCGGACTACATGCGGGAGAAGTGCGAGTGCTTCCAGGAGCGGCCGCCGCGGCATGCGGTGGCACGGGAGCAGACGCGCCAGAAGCTGCCCGACCTGCAGCTGCCAGCAGAGGTGGGTGGAGGTGCTGGTTTCGACCGACGGCGTTGGCAGCCTGGGCAGCCCATCGGTCACAGCAGCAATGTGAGGGCAAGCGGGGTGGCCACAGCACAGCTGGACAGCGCCGCCATCACCCAACCCGCCGCCCCCGGGCCCCGCCCCTCTCCTCTCCCTTTCCCCTTGTCTCAGATTGTGGGCCCCATCCAGGTGGCGCGCCGCAGCGACATGGACATGAACGGCCACGTGAACAACGTGAGCCGCTGCTGTGCTGCTGCGCTGTGCCGCTCACATTCTGCCGCGGCTGCGCTGCTCGGGATCTCACGCTTCTGTGCTGAGCCGGGTTTGGACCACCGGCTGTACGGGCAGCTGTGCTGCCGGTGTAGAGATGCACCCGTGTGTCAGGTGGCTGCCATGCCATCCACAACCGTTCGCATCTCACCCCGCTGCTGTCCTCTTCAATTGCTCGCTTCCAGGTCACATATCTGGCCTGGGCCATGGAGACAGTGCCACGCGACATCTACGACGATTGCCACCTGTACCAGGTGGGAGCGGTCAGCCGTCCGTGTTGTCAAGCCGGGCTGACCAGGCAATGCTTGCTCCCCGCGCATGGGGGCAGGGGGGTGTGGGAAACCGCTATTGGCAGCGCCATCGCCACCAGCTGGTGCGGGGGTGGTTGACCCCTTGCTGCTCCGTGAGGAGGCGCGCGCCTTGCCATGCCTCCTGAAACCAGTGGCGCCTTGTCCTTCCATTTACGCGTGTCATTGTTTTCACTTGGGCCGCAGATGGAGATTGACTACAAGGCGGAGTGCCTGGGCGGGGACCTTGTGGAGTCGCTGGCCAGCCGCTGCGGTGAGCCTCGCATTGGGGCAGCAAAAGCAATGGCGCTGTACATCAGCCCCAGGCAGCAGGGTGGAATTGAAACCCACTGCCTGCCCTGCTGCTGCTGGGGATGCTTGCACAATGAGCAAGCAGTGCGGTGCGCTCTCTCTGCCTGCTCTGGCCTTCGCTGCCTCCCCTGCTGGCTGCTCCTCTCCAGGCCTCAATTCTTGCGTATTTCCTTCCCCCCTCCCCCCCTCCTGCAGACACCCCCGAGGTGCTGGCCTCCAACGGCGCCGGCCCCGGCGCCCTGTCCTTTGTGCACGTGCTGCGCCGCTGCCAGGGCGAGAAGGTGGCGGAGCTGGTGCGGTGCCGCACCACATGGCGCGCGGGGGAGGCCACCTCCTCTGCCGCCTCCTCCGACTCGTGAGGGCAGGCTCTGATGCATTCCTGAGGGTGGATGTGCCCCCTCCCATTCTTCGGAGCAGATGCAGCAGGTGGCAGCTGCCAGCCAGCTGCTTGCTGGTCTACTGCTGGGTGCCAGCCCCTGGGGCAGCCCCTAGGACGGCCGGAAGGCACCCGCTGCTCTCTGCCCTCATCAGCAACGCCCCTACCTACACCCCCATCCCCTCTTGTACCATTACACCTGCTGCTGCCTGCCCGGGCGCGCTTGCCTCTGCTGTTGCCACCACCAAGCCGCCTTTTGCTCGGTGGCCTAGCAAGCGGTGGCCCCGCTTGCCAGGCCTGCGATATGCTCCTGTGCACATGATACGCTTGCTTGCGACACATGGCGTGCGCCGCTGCCATATGCGGAGGCACCCAGGACCCCACAGCTGCCATCCGCTGCCACTGAGCACTCCCTAGCGCCCCCGCACTGCTGCTCTGATGCCCTCGTTGCCTTTCCTGCCACGCTGTTTTCGTTTGCCTGCTGCCGCTGCCCCCATCTCAGCTGCGTTTGGTGGGCGGCCGCACTATTCTTTGGTTGTTTTCCATCTGTCTTTCCTCCTCTTGCCACCCCCGTCCCTTTTGCATGAGAGAGGCCTGCTGCGCAGAGCCCCAGTGCACAGCCCGCCCCCTCAGCGCCTCTGCCACAAAACGAATCATTGGTCCGCCGACTGTACTGCCTGCCCTCCCACCACCATTCAGTCAACACAGGATGCAGTTACACGCTCAGTACCTCGTGTAAGCTCGAATCAAAGAAGCAATGGCAGAAGGAAATGAATGTGGGGGCCGGAAGAGGAGCGTTGGATGAATGGGCAGAGTCAGGATAGGGGTGGCGTGCACGGCCGTAGTTCAGTGGCGTGTGGGCTGACACCTGGGAAGGCGGGTGTGTGTTCCGCCTTACCACACGCCCCAGGCCAGCAGGGCCGCTAGCTCTCTGCTGCTGCGGGTGCCTGCTGTGGTTGCCTGTGCAGCGTGCGATCACACGCCCCAGGCCAGGAAGGGCAGCAGCAGGTACTCACAATAGAAGTTGAGCCTGCAAAGGGGGGGAGCAGGGCGGGAGACGAGGCGAGAACAGGCGTCACAGCGGCACAGGCAGAACACGACAACCCATCGGCCACACAGCAGTCGCCGGCAGCAAACGGGAGCGGCGGCCCCCAACACGGGTTGTCGCCTGCTACTGCATGCAGCGCATGCGCCACACGACAGCACGCAGCCCACAACAACACCATCCTCGAGCGCCCCCCGTCAGCCCACCAGATGGCGGCGTAGTAATCCTTGATGGCCTGCTGGCTGTACCGCGCCGCATCCAGCTTGATGGTCTTATAGATCAGCACCACCTGCGGTTGGTGGAATGGCGGGCAGCCAATGCACGTGCGCATCAGCGCAACAAGGCAGCTAGCCGACGGGCCCACTGCCTGCGCCTGTATGCATGCGGCTACCCCCTCCACCCCCACCCGCTCCGCCCTGCTGTCTGTGCTTACCGCTAGCAGCGCGTGGCCGCCGCCCATTGTCCAGATGTTGAACATCGCAGGGAAGCGCAGCGCGGCGGCAATGGCGCCCACATAGTTGGCCACCAGCAGGCCAGAACCCAGGAACGAAATGTTGCTGTGGACAGCAGACGGGAGCAAGGAGTGAGCGGCTGGCAGCGCAGCAGGTGGGGTGGGTAGGCAGGCCGGAGCTTGGGAATGCGGGATGCCCGCTCGTAGCGTGCGAGTGAGGCAGCCATCGGCACGCAAGATGCAGCCCAGCTATGTCCTCACCGCACGCCCATGCGCGTGGCAAAGGTCTCGATGCCAAACTGCTCGTCGCCCTCGATGTCGGGCAGGTCCTTGGTGATGGCAATCACGGTGGCAAACAGCGTGACAAACGCGGTGATGAAGCTGCGGGGAGGACAGAGGGACGAGGGGGTGCGACAAAAGAGGTGTAAGCAGCGTGGCGGTTTGTGTGACATGCAGGCAAGCAGCCGGGCATGCAGGTGCATGGCTGCCGGGCGGCAGCTCGCGTGCACCTGCTGGCACTGCGAGAAGGCAACACGGCAGGCACCCCTCCGTGCTCGTGTGATGGAGGGGCCCCGCTGCAAGGGCAGGCCAACACCAGGCGCACGCACGCACACCAGCACCCACTCATTGCGTGAACACCAGCCTTGCCAGGCACTGAGCAGGCGGAGCAGCGCTCACGTGATGGAGGGGTTCCATGCAAAGGGCAGGCCCAGCGCGGCGCGCGCAGCGTGATACACACCAAAGTTGAGCAGGAAGCCGCGCACTGCAGGCAAGGGAATGAGGAGCATCGGGAGGTGAACTGCTGGGCAGCTTGGACGCCTAGCAGTGCAGGCCTACAGGCACCTGCAGCCGGCCAAGCTTTCCGCTCGAGCAGCAAGCCTGCGGAGCAAGAGCACCAGCGGCAAACAAGCACAGCAGGCACAGCAAGCACAGCAGGCGCAGCGGGCGCAGCACGTACCCGTCGCGATGATCATGAACGCCGCAACCGCGGAGCGCTTGAGGCGGAGGGGCGGCACAGAGTAGATGGTGCCCAGGAACAGGCCAAAGCAGTACAGCCCGGTGATGAGGCTGCCAAAGTTGAGGGTGGTGATGGCCACGCCGCCTGGGTTGGGAGGTGGCAGGCATGCAGTTGCGAGTGAGCGGGTGCAGAGTGGAGGGGCAGCAGTTGTGGGGCCGGCAGCGAGGGGGCCTCAGCTGGGCGTGTGGCCGCCATGCCGCATGGGCACATGGGGTGGCTGCATGGCCAGGCATGGTGTGCGGGCCTGCTGATGAGCTACTGCCTGACCAGCGCTCCTGCTGCTTGGCTGCAATGCAACATAACTGGCGCCCGCTCTTTGCTCTGTGATCAAGGCACCCAGCCCATGGCAGTGTAGCTACGACCACCAAGCCATGCAGTGCAGCACCCTCCAGCGAGCCTCACCCGCCGCCAGCAGCAGGCAGAGCGCCCATGCCGCGCCCTTTGACAGCTCCCCCGCAGCCACCGGCAGGAAGGGCTTGTTCACCGCGTCAATCTCCACATCATAGATCTGCGCAACGGCGGCAGCAGCAGGCAGCAACGAGTAGGAAACGGAGCAGTGCACTGTGCATGCGGGCAGGCGACCTGGCGCACACTGGACGGGACGCACAGCAGCACACGCTGGCCTCACTAAAGCCCCCTGGGCAGCCCAGCAGCAGCCTCTGCCCGCCTCCCCAAGCCGCAGACCCGCCTGATTGATGCCCACAATGTAGCCGTTGCCGCACAGCAGCGCCAGCACGCCCAGCGCGGCGCGCGGCAGCAGCGCCCAATCAATCAGCTGCAAGCAGGTGGGTGTGGCGGAGGGAAGGATGCATGGCATCGGGCATCCTCGCATCCACAGCTCTCCACGTGCAACAACAGCATGGGGACTGCAGAGTGGCAGCTTGCCAGCAGCACTCGAAGCTGCATGCTGCACCCTTCCACGCCACCCTTCCACGCCACCCCCCTCACCCCCGTGTTCTCCAGCAGTGCAATGGCGGTGACTGCGCTGCTGCCCAGGATGGTGCCGCGGATGGTGTGAGGCCGCAGGAACTTCCAAAACGCCTCCTTGAACGCCACAATCTTCTGGGCCGCCGTCCGATCGTCCGGGTTCTTCAGGATGCAACAGAGGGGGCAGGCAGACATGCCGGTGCTGATACAGACTCGTCTGATGGCACTGCGGCCGATGCGAACACGGGGCGGGTGTGTGCAGGAGCCTACGCCTGTGCCACAGGCAGATGAACACACAACCATGCATCCGCAGCGGACTTGCACCGCGAAACGTCTGCATCACTCACCAGCGCGCCCGCTCCTGCCGCCGAGGCCATCACAGCCAGGCTGCTGCGGCGACACCTCTGTGACTGCGGCTGCTGCCATGGCTGCTGCTGCTGCCCGAGCTGCTGCTGCTGCCGCTGCCGCCACGCTAGCCGCTGCCGCGGCGCCGCCGCCGCTACCGCCGCCACCGGCGCTTGCCGCAGGCCCGCAGGCTGTGCTGCTGCCGGCCCCGCGGCCCTGCGCAGGGAGGAGGAGCGGAACGAGCAGGCTGAGCGTCTCCACAGAGCTGCTGGAGTTCAGCGCCAGAGCAGCACGGGGGCCCCAGCGGCTCACCTGTTTTGCTGCAGAGCCTGCATTTGCAGCCAATGTACGTTGCTAGCAAACGCTGGTGGGCCGAGCGGTGCGTCCTGCAGACGGGGCGAAGTGAGCTTGTGCTCCTTGCGCGCTTGCAGCGGACCGGATGGCGTTCCAAGAAACGTTCACCGCAAATGCGCTTACAAGGAGCTGGTGGAACGTGGCGATGCAGGTGCAACCGGCGACTCATCCTCATGCGAAGTTGGGCACAAAGAAACCTCGGTGTCACAGCGCAGCGACGGTTGTAACACAAGTCTCGAGCGCCTCTGGTGCCATCCACACGTCACTGCACGTCTGCTGTTGCGAGTTAGGGTTCAGTCCCGCATCCCTGACGCCTCTGCCACGGCCTGGTCCCTGCCAGCCGCCTGTGATCAGCCCAGCATGCGTTGGAGTCGTGCGATCGCCGCCTGCCTGCTGGGCGCCACTGCTGCCGCTGCCGCCGCTGCCGCTGCCGCTGCTGCTGCGCCCCGTGTGGAGGTCTCTCTGTTCGGCGAGGCGCTCTGCCCCTACACGTGTGTGCAGCCATGAGGGTTATGATAGCATGGGTTGTGCACTTAAGAGTACATGTGCGTGCTGGCATGCGGCCGTGCCACAGCTGTGAGCAGCAGATCGGGGGTGGGGCACAGTGTGCCGGAACAGCCAGCACAACTGCGCCCCATTGCCGCCGTGCTGCACCGCAGGGCAAAGTTCATCACGCAGACGCTGGCGCCCCTGCTCACGTACGACAAGGAGTTTTCACAAATTGTGGAGTTCAAGTACGTGGCCTGGGGCAACGCACACAACACCACGGCCCAGGTGAGGCTAGGGTCGCAGCGAGAGAGATGTCAGCGGCCCCCTGTGCGGCTGACGTCTTCGCTCGCGCCCCTCCAGCCGAAACCAGCGCGCCACTCTGTCTTCGGCTCGGCTGCTAACCCACCCTGCCCACCCCATGCTACTCCCTGCCTCCTTTTGTCAGGGCGTGCAGTGCCAGCACGGCCCCAGCGAGTGCGTGCTCAATCGTGTGATCAACTGCGCCACGCACCACTACCCCAGCCAAGCCACGTGGCTGCCCTTTGTGGACTGCCTGGAGTCGGCGCCGCTGCGCCAGGTACGCTGCACAGTGGGACGACTGCGCCTGCGGAAGCAAGACACGTCCCGGTCTGCAGTGCATGCATGATTGTTGGGTCCCGCTGCCGCGCAGACCAACGGGTGCCTGCCGCACCCAAAATCCAGGCACAGCTGGTCTGGCGCTGCCCCTCCTCCCCGCCGCCCAGATCGACGCGCCTGCTCAAACCCTGCCGCTGCCGCAGATGCTGGAGGCTGTGGACGAGTGTGCCGGCAAGGCGGGCATGGACGCGGGCGCGTTGCACGAGTGTGCCGAGGGGCAGCAGGGCGATGAGCTGGAGCGGGAGGCGGCGGAGCAGACCGACGCGCTGTGCCCGCCCCACGCCTATGTGCCCTGGTGCGGCCGGAGAGGCGATGTACATGGCTGAGCTGGGCTGGAGCAGCGGCTGGTTGGTGCTTTATGGGTCAAACGACATATGGTGGGGTTGTATTAGCTGACTGCTCTGCTGGCGCCGTTGATCAACCCCCTGGCGTTACGCGTTGCGCTGTCGCAGGGTGCTGGTCAATGGCGTGCCTCTTGGGGAGTCCTTTGATGCCCTCAAGCTCTTCATCTGCGTGGCTTACACTGGCAACCCCAAGCCCAAACACTGCTATGACCCGCCAACCGCCGCCGCCGCTGCGGCTGCCGCTGAGGCCCTGCTGCTGCCTGGGGGTGGCCGCGTCACCCACCCAACCGCCAGTGCGTGAGCCGGATGGTTTTGATGCAGCTCCATAGGCGGTGTAGTGCCAAATGTTTGCCAAACAGTACGCACATGCTACTGTAAAGCATCCGCAGAGCCGGATTGGCAGGGTGTGAGGACTGGACTCGAGCTGCAGGAAACAGTACTATGTGCAAATGGGCTAGGTTGGACAGGAAAGATGACGCTGCAGGTGGCTGCTGCGCAATGAATTGGTTGCTGAATGAAAGCGCAGTTTGACCGGGCGTGAAAGCTGACGTACAGGAACAGAGGATCGCTTGGGCTGCAGCGTCAGCTGCCGCCAGCGTCTATCTGAGCAGCATCAAACAGCCCTCGCACTTCAGCCAGGCTGCGATGCGACGTGCTGCTGGGCGTTCGCCGAAGCGCCGCACTACCGAAACTCTGGCCGGGGTGCCCATCTGGGCAGGGTGCTGCACTGGGTGCGGGCATGGGTAGGCGTTCAGGAGCATCAGCGCCAGGGCCGCTCCCGCTGCCATGGCTGCTGTGTCCACCACTGGCGCCGCCAATGCCAGTGCTGCCTGTGCTGATGCCACCGTTGGTGGCTGGGCTGAGGTGCTGCATCAGCGTGGGCAGCCAGCGGGCTCCCACAGCCGCAGGGCACGTCTCCACAGAAAGGTCGCAGTCATCACTATTCTGCGGCCCTTCCTGCTGCTGGTGCTGGTGCTGCTGCTCTGGCCCTGTGTTCCGCTGCTCTGCTGCGGTTGGCACTCTGCCGCCAGCTGGCTGCTGCGCTGCTGCAGCAGAGCTGCCTGCCACCCCGTCCTCAGCCCCTGCATCCAGCTCCGGCAGGCTGCTGCGGCGTGGCAGGCCATGCCGGCTGCCCTCCTGGCTGCCGTGCCGGCTGCTGCTTGGTCCCCGCTCCAGCGCACGGCTTCCGGGCTGGCTGCTCAGGTGGGTGCTGCGTGCCGCACGCAGGCTGCGTGCGGAAGAGCGCTCCAGCTGGCGCTGCAGCTGCCGCGCGTACATGGCGCCTGAAGCGAGGAGAGAGCAGCAAGTGGGAGGAGGGTCAGCAACATGGAAAACTGAAAGCCAGGTGTTTCACACATGGCAGGGAGGACACCAGCTGGCATGCAAGCGATTTCCAAGTTCAGAGAGCGCCCTGCCGCACCCCACATGCTGATCCCCGATTGGCAGCACCCATCCGTTGGCAGCACCCGTGCTCACCCATGAGGCGAGTGATGGAGCGCTGCCCCTCTTCCTCGACTTCCCCAGCAGCCGGCGCCGCTGCCGCTGCCGCCACCGCAGCCAGGGCCTCAGAGTCTAGGCTGGGGCCAGCAAATGGGCTGGAAAGCGCCCCGCTGCCGCCTGCACCCCCTGAGGCCACCCCAGGGGAAGGACGCACTGCCAGCGGGGCGCCGGCGGGGAGTGGGAGGGAGGGGTAGGTCGACAGGCTGTGCAGCAGCACCGGCAGCGGGGCAGAGTGGCGGGCCAGAGAGGGCGGCCCGCCCCAGCCAGCTGCTGGTTGCAGCTCCAGCTGCGCCTCAGCTGGCGCCGCCTGCTGCGCCGCCTGCTGCGCCGCCTCGCCGCTCCGGTGGCTGCCCTCTTGGGCCACAGACTGTGCAGCCTCCTCCCCTTCCCCTGCCGCCGCTTCTTGCTCTTCCCCGCCCGACAGCGCGCGCTGTAGCGACATGCGCTGCAGGGCCCTGCGGTAGGATGAGGAGCAGCGCCCGGGTGCTGTGACTACCCTACCAGCCAGCCAACAGCCATGGCACTGCTCCATACCCAGCACCCGCACGTGGCTGCAGCAACCACGCAACCGCGCGACCATGCCAGCGCAGCCCACCAACCTGGCCAGATCTGGCTTGATGTTCTTGCGCAGCGCGTGCTGGATGACAGAGGCAGCCGAGTGGCTGCCGGCAGCAGTGGTCAGCGCATACACAGGCAGCACCTGCGAGATGGCAGGTGAGATGGAGGGAGAGAGAGAGAGAGAGATGAAGCCGGGCAGGCTGCTGGCACTGTCTGTCTGTCTGTCTGGGCAAGCGGATGGCAAGCAAGGGCACAGTGCTGTACTGCATGCAACAAGGCTGGCTTGCAAAGCAAAACTGGCCATCCCACCCCCAAGTATAGGCAGCAAGACCCTCCCCAAGCATCTCCACACTCACCAGCACCGACATGAAGACTAGAAGTAGCACCTCCGCGCCTGCAAAGAGTGGCAGATGCACAGAGAAGGTGTGGGGTGCGAGTCAATGGGAGCTGCTGCAGCTGGCACAGCCCAACAGGCAGCCCTATTGCGCCGCGAGCCAGCCTGCAGGCAGCTGCAGAGGAGAAAGCTCAGACCGCATCGATATCATGGCAAGCGCCACTCACAGACCATGCCGACCAGGAAGGGCCAGCCACCGTAGCGCTGCCAGTCAAAGTCGACGTGCTGCCACACACTGAACAGCACGGCTGCAGACGGGGGTGGGCAAAGGAAGTGGGCAGGTGGGTAGGCTGCGGAGCAGTGGGAGCTGCTTTGCCAGCATCCACAAGGTCAGGGTTGCTTAGGCAGCGACCGATGGAAGCAGCAATGAGCAGACCTCGCAAACCACCCGCTTGTGACATCCCTCCCCACGAGAAGGAGGCTGCAGCCGCTCACCCGCAATGGACAGGCTGTTCTCCAAGTAGACCACCTGCAGCAGCAGCAGCAGCAGCAGAGCAGGTTCACGTGCATGCCAAGATGAGTGGAGGCGAAGATGGAATGACGGGCGCAACATTTCCTGCACTCCTCCCTTGGACAACTATGTGAAGCCACGCAGCCAGAGGACGCAGCAGCAGGCCAACCGCGTCCCTCAGCCCGCCCGTGCAAACCGGGCTTGCCTGGATGATGCGCATGGCGAAGCGCGGCTTGCCGAACCAGAATAGCGCCGCGGCATCAGGGCCGCGGTACGACTCGGCAAACGACTGGCTGCAACAGCAGATGATGGGTCGGGCAACGCAAACAGTTGGGGAGCAGCGCAGTAGCTGAGCTGACCCTCGTTACTTGCAAACAGATGAAACCCCTAGCTTGCTGTGGGCAACGAGGCGTCGCCGCCTACCTGCGCTGCACTGCTGTGCTCACGCGTCGCCGCTGCGATGCGCGGTGCCACGGCAGGGCTGGCAGCAGGCCGGCGCAGCAGCGGCGGAACACAGCAGAGGATGGGTGTGGCATGGCGGCAGTGGCTGCCGCCACCCGTGCAGCCTGGGCAGGCTGCTGCTGCGCCTCCAAATCAACCGACAGCTGCTGCCCTAGCTGCCGCTCCACCTGCTGCTGCAACGGCACTTGCTGCGGCTGCTGCGCACCGGTCACCAGGCCGGCGCTGAAACTGAGGCTGCTACGGCCCACTGAGTCTGCTGCCTCCTCAACCGCCTGCTGCCGTGCAGCGGTCCCTGCCGCTGCCGCCACCGCTGCTGCGTCCTGTGGAGGCGCGCCTCGGTCCACCAGTGCTGAGGCGGCCTCTGCTTCCGGCTGCTGCTGCTCACCCTCATCCTCGCTGTCCGATGAAAGCGCGGTCGAAGACAGCTGCGCTGCAGCCTCTTCTGAGTTGGCTCCTCCCCCCGCCTGTGCTGCCCCAGCTGCGTCCCCTGCCGCCGCTGCACCCGCCGCGGCAGGATCGGCTGCTGTGTCGCGGCGGCTCATGCCGCACCCACTTGCCAGCAAGCTCAGCCCTGCTGCTCGCAGCTTGCTGCCACGTCCACCGCCAGCGCCCTTCACTCCTTCCATGCTGTCGCTCGCGCCAATGCCGCTCGCAGCGCTGCCACTGACATCTTGGCTGGAGGATTTGAAAGGGGAAAGCCGCTGCAGGCGCAGCTTCATGCTTTCCAGCGTGCTTGGCCGGCCGTGCACTGCAGGAGGGCGGGGGGCAAGGGGGGTAGATGCATGAGCCAGGGAGGGGCCAAGTTGCAATGCATGTGTTTCCACTCAGGAAGCGGGACACACTCGGCTCCATCCTGCCAAGCGCGCACCCGACCGGCGGGAGCCGTACAGCTGGAAGGCCGCATGGGCCAGCGCAATGATGATGCTCTGCATTGGAGGAGCATTGGATTGGGGGGCCAGTGGGTGTGTCAGCTGTCAAAACGCGCTCGAGCGGCAGCGCAGGGTCTGGGCAGCCCGCGCTGAAATCATGCCATCAGTGACATCATGCCATCAGTGCCATGCTTGCTTAGCACAGCCCTAGGCAGGACAGGCACCTGCAGCTTGATGCCTACGACGACGAGCGCCACCACCGACAGCCCAGTCATCCAGATCATTGTGTAGGCAGCGGAGGGCAGCATGATCCACATCTGCGCATTGTGGAGGGGCGGCAGCAGCGCCACGGATCAGCAAGTGAGGCGCGCCTTGCGTGATGTGCGGCACAACCTGCCTCAGCTGCAAGCATCCCTGCTCAAGGCCGCTGCCAGCTGGCCCGGCTGCGGGAAGAGGCCACATGCCGGCGGTCACGGGCACAACCAAGCTTGGAGGCGGAGAGGAGGCCTCACAATGACGATGATGGTCACAAGCACAGCAAGCTTAGCTCACAATGACGATGGCCCAGAGCAGCGGGTTGATGCCCACAATGCCAGCAAGCTCTTCCTCCATCGCTTCCACCAGGAAGCTGCAGCATGCAGTGTGGTTGAAAAGGGGGGCCCTGGTGAGTGGAGCGCAGGCTGAACACGCGCTGCAGAGCAAGGGCAGCACATCATGCGCTGCCGCTGCGTGGGGCGCACACAGTGGCCGCCCGCATGCAGCCATGCAGGTCAAAACTCCTGGCACACACACGTGCAAGCATGGCCGAGGCAACACACCCAGCGTGCTGGCAACAGCACAGCGCTCACCCGTGGAAGTCAAAGCGCCTGTCCAGGTCCAGCCGCTCGATGAACAGGCGGCGAAGCGCGCAGTACACCTCTCCATTCACGCTGTCTGCGGTGCAGGCATGGCACATTGGGAGGCCATGGATGCATGGCAGGCGTGTTCATGGATGCATACACGTAATGGCCTTGCATGGCTTAGCACAGCATGCCGTCACGGTACACGCGGAGGGCAGCACGGCGTGCACGTGACCGTGGGCCCGCCTGCCATGCAAGGGCAGCTGCGAGCACAGCAGAGCAGCAGTCAATCCAGTGCAATCAAAGTATGCCTATGCCGCGCACCTGTGAGCATGGAGGCCGCGCAGCGCAGCGCGTGCGTCACCGCATTGTCGCCCTGCTGCGGCAGGAACCTGCAGCAACGGGCGGGCACAGAGGTTTGGTGCCCTGCTGTGCTCCTTGCTGAGCAGTCAGCTGCTACGCGGCCAGTAGCCGGCTGTTGTGCTGGCACAGCCTGGCACTGCCAGTGGTCAGCCTTCTGTATCGACAAGGAGCGGCAACGATGCGGTGTAGCACTGGCCGCTGACAATGCACCTGGAGTGCAGCGGGCGCAAGTCCTGCGCCACAGCCACCTGCTCGTACCGCCTCCACCGCCGCAGCTGCACCAGAGGCGGTGTGCGGACCAAACATGAGTGTAAGGTGGTGTGCAAGTTGAGCGGAAACCGCTGGAGCTCCCTTTGCATACAGGGCAGGGGGAAGCGGTGCGTAGCAGCAGCCCGGCTTGCTTGAACGGCTGCATGGGTGCACGCATGCTTGCCGCCTACTGAGCCAAACTAGCATACCAGCCACCTTGCACACCACCAACCTTGACGGTGCAGCGCCTTACCTTCCAGAGGCACATGAGCATGGAGACACAGGCGTACACAATCTGGATGAGGGCTATCAGGAACAGGAATATGTGTGCCTGCGGCAGAGTTTTGGGTGGCGGGGAGGTGAAGGCAGGTGAGTGGTGACGAGCAGCAGGGGCGGGTTTGCCGGCATGCCAGGCATTGGGGCGCGGATCGCAAGATACATGATCATGCCAGCCGTTCATGCTAAACCAGCAACGACGCCCTGGAGCAGCAGGCCGTGGCATGCTCGACCACCATCTGTTGTTCATCAACCCCACCACACCTGGATGATGGCCAGCTGTGACCAGAACGGCTCGCTGCCTGGTCCGCATGTCTCGCTGGCCTGCTGGCACGAGTAGGCATCCAGCGCTGCCTCTGCAGCCAGCAGAAGACGACCGCTGCCTGCCTCCCAGTTGCTGGTGCTGCCGCTAAAGCTGTTGAAGCGGCTGCCGCTGAAGCCGCCCCCAAGCAGGGCAGAGGCAGCCTCCCCTGCCAGCTGCAGCCGGCGGCGGCCGCCAGAGCTGCTCTCACTGCTGCCGGCGGCATCCGCCTCGGGCGCGGGGCAGTCCCAGCTGCAGCTGCTGCCACATGGGATGCAAATCTGTAGCAGGTACGATTCAAAGGCGACCAGCATGAGGGACAGCAGTCCCAGCACCAGCAGCTCGCCCTGCAAGCGCTTGACCACATGCCGCAGGGCGCGCTTGCCGCGCTTGCGCAGGTAGCGGTCGAGGGCTCTGCATGGACAAGGGTGGGTTGGGCACGGCGAGGGGCTGGGGCGGTCAGCAAGACAAGAGGGAGAGGGGCAGCTTGCACACGAGCATGTGCAGCCAATGCTGTTGGCTGTGGGCCACTGCAGCAGTGATTGGGCACGCTCGTCATCAAGTAAGCAGGAAGCTGCGTGCTGATACTGGAACATGCCCAATCACTGCCTGCACTAGCCCACAGCCAACAGCATTGCTTCCTGCTCACTTGATGACGCTATCCCATGTCACGGTAATGACGAGGAAGAGCAGGAACAAGATGCCCACACGCCATCCCGGCAGCTCTGTCAAGCTCGGCCCTGCAAAGGCACACGGCGACATGGGTGCATGGCAGCGGCAGAGCGTTACAGTGTATGCGGCAGCGCGTTACGGTGTATGCCCGCGTGCGAGTCATGTTATCAAGGGGTTTGGCATGCGGTCGGCGGTCCGTCCACATGCGGCACATGCTTGGCAGGCGACGGCGGCGCCGGCGGCGCCAGCGGCGGCGTGCCGCGGGCAGCGCTCACCCGTGAACTGGGCCATCCCTGGCCCTCAGCGGGCCTGATAGACGTTATACAACGCCGCCTGTCGCCGTGGGAAGCGGAAGCGCGCTGGTTGGAGCCCTCCACCCTGGTGGCTCGTCAGTGCCGCAGCGCTGGCGGCGCCCCAGCTGCCCCTGATCGCTCACAAGCACCTGTTGTGCTGCGTGGCGGCGAGCGGGAACCCGCCGGCTTCCAAGCAGTGCCGGTGGCCGCGCTCGCTCCGCGCCCTGGCGGCGTGCAGCTGCCTCAAACGCACTCGCCGTTGCACGAGATTAATTGCGAAGGTTCTGGCTGCACAGGCGCGCATTCAGCGGAAGCTGTACCAATAGCTTCCTGATAGGCGGCACCCGCAGCGGCGGCCTGCAGCTGACCGGCGCACCAACGAGCCAGCCATGCCCAGGCAGAAGCGGCACAGCTTGGCAGGTGATGATGACCGCTCTACTTAGCGGCACACGCCTGGTTCCTGGGGCATGAGGCAAGGCAACGGTGATGGGCGTCTGCATGCCCGCGCAGGCTGCTTCAAGTTAAGCCCGAAGGCAATGCAACCAAGCACTCCGGCGCCCCATGGTAACAACAAGTGGATTGCTGGGACCTGGCTATGAACATACACGACAGTGCAGGACCGCACAGCTGGAAAGCATGCCCGCCGCAGCATGCGCAGCATGCCGGCCGCTACAGAGCGCAGCATGTGGCACTCCCCGGCAGCTGGCCGCGGACGCTCCAAGAGGTCTGCCTAGACAGAGTGCGTGTTCATCCCGGCTTCCGGCAGCCTTTGCTGCATCCCTCGAACTCGATCGCTCCTGGATGACAGAGGCAGCCTGATCAAATGAGCGCCCGTCTGCTGCTCCTGGCCTTGCTCCTTTCGACCGCCGCCGCCCAGCGCAGCGGCTGGGTCGGCCGGCGTGCTGCTCTGGACAGCAGCTCAGACAGTGGAACAGGGCCTGGCCCGGCCAGCGTGCTTGATGCGCCAACCGCGATCGTGATGGATGGGACGAGCAGCAGCGACGGGCTCCAGCCGGCAGTCACAGGTCCTGGTGGCACGCAGAGCCTTGGCGGCGGAGGCGATGGCACAACGCCTCTCATCCAACCCGCCGCTCCCAGCATTGGGCTGGAAGACCCCTTCATGTCGCCTGTGCTGGTCCCTACAGCCACCCTGCTGCCTCCACCATCCAGCAGCGAGACATGCCTCGCTGGCCAGCAGTTCTGTGCCAATGCGGGAGCCTGCAAGGACATCCAGAGCGATGCCGAGTTTTGCGGCTCTTCTTGCACCCGCTGCGCCTGCGGTAAGAACCGCCTGCTGAAGTTGGAACGCAGCACAACAGCACAGCTGCTGAGCGGCATGCCTGCACCTATTCTGCACTGCATCCCAACTGCCTGCTCGCCCTTGTGCAGATGCCTCTGCTTCGAGCGGTGACAGGGGCGCTGCCACGGCTGCCAACCTACGCCGCCTGCTGCAGCAAGCCGCTGTAGTGTGGGCCTGCAGGGAGGGCCGGTGCCAGCCCACCTGCCCCAGCGCTGGAGGCCAGGAGCTGGCATATTGTGAGGCCCGGCCTGGCGATTGTTCCACCGGATATTGCGCCATCAGCTGTGACAGCAGAGGCGACAGCGCTGGCCAGCCTGAAGCATCCCCGCCTGTTGAGCAGCCGGCGGAGCTAGTGGGCCCAACCAGCAGCACCCAGCTGCCAGGTGCAGACGCAGGCGAGCTGTTGTCCCCCAATGCGGCAGTTCCGACTACAGCATCGACCGACAGCCAGCGTACGGCTGATGGCGGGCAGCCAGAGGGTGTGACGCTGGTTGGTCCATCCCTTGGCACTCAATCCGGTGCACCCCTGGAAGCCCCGTCCGGCGCCGAGCCCCAGGCGCTGGCTGTGCCTTTCTTCGTGCCACCCCGTTCTGGCATTCCAGAGATCGCTGCTGCTCAGGAGATCGGAGGTAAGGCAAGAACGGCAAAGTGCGAGCTGAAGGTTGGCATGGGACCCAGGCTGTGTCCCCTCGCCTTCTGATACCTGCCGGCATCCATCCGACTTGCATGCCCCTCCGTCGCTCTCCCCTGCAGCCGTTCTGACAAGCGGCAGCACTGAAGCAGCAGCAGCCCAGCTGGCGCGTGCAGCCGAGGATGTGGGGGCGGCCAGTGCCGCCGCGGCTCTGGCGGCTGCTGCTGGCCGCACCCAATCCCTTGTGGAGGCCGCTGTGCTGGCTGTGCAGCAGGGCGCGTCAGCTGAGGCGCTAGCACAGGCCCTCTCGCAAGCTTCTGGAGGCAGTGTGGACCCTGGCCTGCTGCGACAGGGGGACGCCACTGCCCTGGCCGCTGTGGTAGACCAAAACGTGAAGGACAGTGTGGAGGTCATTGTGAGGACCGGCTCCAAATCGCTGAACGCAGCATCAAGCGCCACTGCCACCGCTCTGGCGGTGGCACTGGAGGATGTGTGCCAAGGAGGGAATGCAACCGCGGCAGCTGTCGCCGCAGCCAAGGCCACTGCCAGTGCCACGGGTGAGCCTGCATCCGGACCTGCTCAGCTGGGGGCACTGGATGTCAAGCTGTGGGGGGCAAGTTGAAGGTAGTTGGATGCGCACAGCGTTGTTCCTGCCCGTTGTGTCGTGTGCCCATTACAATGCCTTCCATCCACCCTCCCTTTCCCTCCCTTACCCTTGCAGCCACAGCCATTGCGGAGGCAGAAGTCACTGTGCGCACCACGGGGCAAGCATCAGGCTGCGGATCTGCAACAGCCAGCAGCACCGCTGGTACGTGGCTGGTACTGCTTGCGCTCCTGGCTGAAAGGTGTTGGTGACCAGCCCAAGGCGAGTGAATGCGCATGCCAACGCGCTGACCAGTGTTTCGTCCTTTCCATCACTTGCTGCTGCAGTGGCTGACGCCGTGGCCACAGCCGCGGCCACTGCAATTGCCAATGCATCGTGCTTCTGCTCCTCGGCTGGCAGTGCGGCGAGCTCAGCGGCCATCAGCCGAAACATTGCGGTGGCCTCGGTCACCGTCACTGCGCGTGCATGCGCCAGCAATGGCGGGACCAGCACGGCTCGCGCAGGTGATGATACTGCAGCTGGAATGCGGGCCTCACAGACCAGAACAGGGGAGCAGCACTGCTTGCCACATTGTGAGAGCTCCAGTACATCTCAATGCTGCGTCCCGCTCACGTCAGCTCAAGCCCCCGCCACTCCCTTCCCTCCCGAGCAGAGGGCACCGCGACCGCCACTGCCGTGGCCGAGGCTGCTGCCTTCTCGTTTGGACAGGCCTTTGCTGCGCTTCAGGCCTGCAAGAACCCCGGCGCTGTCCCAACACAACCACCGACCGTTGCAGTACAGCCACCAACCACCACACCCCAGCCACCATCCCAACTACCCGCCTGCTTTGGCTTCGTCCGAGCCCAGTGCTGCTTGCCCTCCCCACCTCAGCGCTGCGTGTGCGGCGCTGGCAACCTGTGTGCTTATACGCTCTCCCAGGCCAGGCCCCTGAGGTATGCAGTGGCGGGTGCAGATGGCGCGCCCCTGATGCCAACTGCCTGTGCCTGTTAGGTGCTGCCCCACCTCGCTCTGCCACTTCTCCTATGCCCCTGCCATGCCTCCCCCTGCCCTGTAAGCGTCTTTGAGCGTTCTCACGTTGCTCGGGGTCATGCGGTAGGGGAATAAATATGGCTCGAGCGCAAAAGGGCAGCAAGGGAAAACTCCCGCCTCAGCAGAGGGGTGCACGCATCTCTGGGGGCGCGCCGTCACGAGGCATGGCAGCAGCAGAATGCGCTCTCGGGGGGAACGAAAGTGGAACAAACTCGACAAGGATACATGGCTGCAACGCCGATAGGGACAAGAGGATAGATGAGGCAGCAGCGGCGCGGGAGGGAGCGAGGCAGCGGGTCACGAGTGGCGCCACGTAATGTGAGAGAGAGAGAGTGAGAGAGAGAGCAAAGAACAGTGCGGGGAGGGTGTGGGTAACGAAGTGTCGGACGGGCAGATGAGCAGGTGAAGTGAGTGGGCCGGGCGCACGCTGCGCCCTCAAACCCAGGGGGTCCTATCCTGAGGTCGCGAGCCGCTGCCGGTATGGAGTCAATTGGTAAGGGTCAGCAGGCTGCGGCTGGCCTATGGTGCAAGCGGTCAGGTGCGGCGACTGCCACGCCAGCTGGGCAGGAGGATGGCAGTAGCTGGGTGAGCAATCAGGCATTACTGCGGCGTCTCGTGGGTGCCATTCTTCGGCGACGACGGCTGCAGGCCAGGCGACAGCGAGCTGGCGCCTGCAAAGGGGCTGGGGGGCGGCCGAGGCATGCCCGGCGGCAGGCCACCCGGCGGCAAGCTGGGCTGCCGGCTGGCTGGCCGAGCCGGAAGGCTGCCCTTGCGGCTGGGGCTGAGCACTGCCCCGCTGCCGGCGCGGCTCATGGCCACACTGCCGGGGTCCCTGCTGCTGACGAGGTCGCTGCTGCCTTCGCTGGAGGGCAGCTGCGTGCCCAGCTCGCTCTGCAGGTGCCGCTCCTGCTGCACCACCTTGAAGGGTGTGGGCAGCGATCCAGCGGGCGCCAGCATGGCACTACTGGGAGCAGGCCCCAGGCTGTTGCTGGCCTCCTGGCTGCCCAGCACGGTGCCACTGGGCTTGCCGGCCAGGCTCTCCGGATCAACGGTGTTGCTGGCCAGCCGCCCCATCTCTACTGATGCTGCTGCCATGGCAAAAGGACTGATGCTATCTCCTTCTGGCACAGGCGGCACACTGGGTGGCGCACGCGCTGGCGCTGTCTTGGCTGCCGAAGCGCCCGCCCCCAGAGGCACGCGAGGCTTAGCAGCACCTGTCACAGCACGAGGCACGGACAGGCCGCGGGTGGGCGTGGCACCCTGCGGCAGCGCTGGCGCGTGCTCCCGGGGCGACACCGGGATCTTGCGCAGCCGCTCGATGATTTGCACCGCGGTGGGGCGCCGCCTGCGCGGCGGGATGTGCGGCGCAGTGGAGTGAGTGTGCAGCAGACCCAAGGAATAGGAGCCTTGCGGACCTCCGCATCTCAAGCCAGCGCCACTGATGCAGTGGCTGCAGCACTCCTCTGCCCCACTGATTGAACGCCGCAGCGTGGCTCAGCCCAGGTGCCCACCCACCCACCTGGGGTTCTGCTCCAGGCAGTCCAGCATGAGCTTGCGCAGCTCATCAGGGCACTCCTCGGGCACCCTGTGGTGGTGGACGAAACAGCATCAGCAGGCGAGTCAGTGGCGGCGGGGTGAGCTGGCCTGCAAGGAGCGGCAGGCTGCTCCAGGGGCACCCAGCCAGCTGTGTGCTGCTCTGAAGGAGGGACTGCTGTTGGGGCGGCAGCGGCGGGAAGCACGAAGCACCCAGCCAGCCCTGCACTTTGCACTGAGCCCCCAAGCGCACTTGACGTCACGCAGCTGGCCGCGGATGGGCGTCTGCCCGGTGGAAATTTCCCACAGCACCACACCTGCAGGGATGGGAGGGGCGGAAGGGGCTTGCCTTCACACGCAGCTCAGGTGGGCACCACGCCCCCTGCCTTGCTTCCTTTTACTCTAGTTGCTGCGCACAACATGTACTGCAAGCACAGCCCCTAGCACATTACTCTCTCTTGCAAGCCGCCGAGCTTGCGCCACATCCTGCGTGGCACGAATGGTGGCACACCAGGAAGGCACAGCCCACCCGCTCACCGTACGAGTAGATGTCGCTGCGCTCCGTGCAGCGCGCGCCCAGCAGCATCTCTGGTGACGACCAGGCCAGCGTGCCCACCGCGCCCGTGACTGCAGAGTACTCCTGGGCAATGATCTTGGCCTGCGGTTGGGTTGCGACAGGGGCGGGCGGTGTAGGGTGAGCGTAAAGAGGGTCGAGTGGCTGCTGCGACCATGCGCAGCCCCTGGGCACAGAGCCAGCAGGAAATGCAAGTGTAGTGGCGTGGCATGGCCGACTGCCCATCAGCTTACCAAGCCGACATCCGCAATCTTGGCGGTGCCATCCCTGCAGATTCGAAAAGCAGAGGTCCCAGGGAGACATAAGCTTGATGGAAAGCAAGGGAGTTGGAGTTTGCATTGATGTGAAAAAGTCTGGCCATCAGCGCAGGAGCCCAGGCTGCCCCACTGCCGCCAACTAACCAGCTTTGAGGCAGGGCAGGGGACCTCGGAAATGCACAGCGCACACGAGCTTCATGCTGCCCGCAGACAGCAGCAGGATGGGATGTTGGGGCTCTTCCGGCCCAGCTGCACAGCTTTGCTGCACACAGCTGAACACCAGCGCCAACCAGCGCCTTTCGCCGCTCACCGCGACAGCAGGATGTTGGGGCTCTTCAGGTCCAGGTGCACGATGCGGCGCGAGTGCAGGAACACCAGACCCTTGGCGATGTCGAGCGCAATCTGGGGGTGGGAGGGAAGCACACGAAACAGCGACGCGTGTGGGCATCCGGCAGGGCGTGGCAGAATGCAGACTGCCGGGTCGCTGCCATGTCGGCTGCCCGCAGTTTTGTGCAGCCGGCATGCAAGCTCACACAGCACCGCATGCCTTGGTGGCATGGAGGCACAGCGCCACCAGGCAGCTCAGCTCAGCCTGGCTCACCCTGCGGCCGCGGCGGTACCAAGACACCTTGCCCGCCACAATGTTGCGCGCCAGGTTGCCGCCCTGCAGAAGGGCGCAGGCTTGCAAGCAGCATTAGCACGCGCTGCTCAATCAGCAGCAGCCTGCGGCTCCCAACCCTGCGCACACCCAAGCTCAAACACTGCTGATCACAGCCGCACTGGGCTAGCAGGCAAGCAAGCTCCCCCTGCGCGCACCTCGCAATACTCTGTGACCAGCATCGCACAGTCGTCCCGCATGCAGGCGCCCTGAAGAAGCACAGGCAGAGTGGGCAGCAGCGGTAAGTGCGCTTGGCAAGGAGCGATGTGCACAGCAGGGCAGGCAGGGCATGCCACAGGCACGGCACTCCACCCGCCAGCGCAACCCATGGTTCGACAGAACAACCCACCAGGAAAGCAACGATGTTGGGGTCGCGGCACGCCTTGAGGATAGCGACCTCGCGCCGGAAGTCGTTCAGTGCCATGTACCGTGTCTCAGGGCCGGACTGCGGCAGGAGGAACAAGATGCGAGCAGGTGCATGTGTCAAGGAATTGGAGGCAACTGGTTCAGCGCCGGTGAGATGCGGTGAGGGGCTTATGCGCAGGGCTCAGTTTGACAGTACTGGCTGCACAGCCAAGCCAGGGTGCGGCACAGGCGGGGCCGCAGAAAGATGCAGGCGGCTGGCCAGCTCAGCGCTCGGCGGCTGCAGCGCTCACCATCAGCACTTTGACGGCCACGGGCTGTGCGCCGTTGCGCAGCGCCTTGTAGACCTGCGCAGCAAAGCAGGAACGGGTACAACCGGGCTAAGGGGCTGAGGAAGCCGGCAGGGCAGGGCGGGGCAGCTGGGCAGGTTTGGCGGCCAATGCGGGCTACAAGCAGGGTCACTGCTACTTGCTTGCTTGCCCTGGGTGCCATCCCAACACCGCTACACATCATCCCACGCGGCGCCGCTGCACACCTTGCCAAAGCCACCGGTGCCCAGCTCCCAGTCGCTGCCGTCAGGCCGCTTCATGTACTCAATCTCTGCAGGAGGGCGGGCAGGGCGAGGCAAGGCGGGATTGAGGCAGGGTGGTGTGATACACTTGATGGCATCACTGACGGTGATGCAATCAAGCGTTGCAACTTGCCGCCTGACTGCCCATGCGGCCCAGGGCCACAGCCACAACGCCTCCCCCTCCAATCCAGCCAGCCAGCCCCTTCCCCCTACAACCCTCGCTCTCACCCTCCGGCCGGATCTCCCAGTCAGACAGGGTGGCCAGGCCGTCTGTCGCAAAGAAGTCTCGCGCCTCCTCGCCGCCGCCGCTGTTCCCGCCCTCCTCAATCGTGCTGTTGTTGGAGAGGCGGGTGTTCTGCTGCAGTGCGATTGCTGCCGTGGAGGGCATCTCCTGGCTCATCAGCATGGAGTCATTGGTGAACAGAATGCCGCCACCCGCCTCTGTGGAGGCCGAGGCCTTTTTGGACTGAGGGCCCAGCCCACTGCCGGACGGCAGCGGGCTCGGTCGCATTGGCGGCAGTGGCGGCAGTGGCGAGCCGCCTGCCGCGCCTGCCGCCCCTTCGGGCTCGCTGGTCAACCGCACGGTCTTGCCGCACATGAAGCAGCGGTCAATCTGCCGCCCCAGCCAGCTCCGGTCTGCAAGGAAAACGGTGTGGGCATGGACAAAGGGTTCTTAGGCAGCTGAGCGCACAAAGCAGCCATGCCAATCCTTGCAGTTGCCATTGCACCACTAAGTAGTGCTGCTCAGCATCCCAGAGCACTGGCCGCCTCTCACAGCTGCCACACTGCTGCTCGCTGGCTGGCAAGCACTGTGCCACGCTGCTGCCCGCTGGCTGGCAAGCACTGTGCCACGCTGCTGCCCCTGGCTGGCAAGCGCTCACGTTCGGCATCCAGGTCGGGATCTGCCCCTCCCTCCAGTGCCTCCAGCACCTGTTCAGGCAGACAGCGGACCATCAGCACAGCAGACCACCAGCACAGCACAAGCGACGGCGCACACGCCCGCACTGCTGCCTGAATGCAGTGCAAGCAGAGCCCTGTTGTACGTCAAGATAAGAATGCAGCTGGCAATCGGTGTGCACACCCTGTCCTGCCATCCAACCGAGCCCCGCACCGTATTGTAGTTGGACAGGTCGTCCTTTGCTGGCTTCACCGCGCCTTGCGCCTCAGCAATGAACGGCGACATGCGCTGCTTGCGCCGCCGGTTCCAGCGGGCCGCCGCCACTCCAGCGATGGCCAGCAGGATGCCGCCGGCCACGCCGCCCACCACGCCGCCCACAATCGCTCCCGTGTTGGTGCTGCTAGCGGTAGGGTCGTCAGGGGGCACCCAGGGCGGGCAGTCGGGCCCGTCCAGCGCCGCAGGCTGATTGCACTCGGAGTTGCCAGTGGCGTCGCACAGCTGCACACCAAGAGAGGAGGCGAGGGCATACGTGGGGCAATCTGGGTTGGGAGTGGGCTGAGGGTGGAGGCGCAGAGCTGCAGATTTGGCTGGGGTGGGGCCAACTGCGGGCCCCCAGGGCTCCAAACATGACATGCACACTCCTCCAGCGGCTGCCTCTGCTGTGCCGCTGGCGGGACTAGGAAGGGCTGTGCACACGCTAGGCATGGCTTGGCCAGCAACCGCCGAGCCCCCAGGCGCACACCGGCCGTGTGCACACGCACGAACCTTGAAGTTCATGCCTTCAGGCAGCGGGCCGCACAGCTTGGGGTTGCCAGGCTTGACAAACAAATACTCCAGCGACGGCAGGTTGGTCCACTCCGCTGGGATGGTGCCTGCGGGCAGGGTGCAGCATGCCGCAAAGGGGGTGAGGCTGCGTGAGGGCGGCATGCATCGCACGGGATGCCAACTGCTGCTCCCGCTGTCGGAGCGGCCCAGCTTCATGCCGCCAGGACTCAAGCTGTCGAGGGCACCCACCCGACAGGTTGTTGCCGTCAATCCACAGCTGGCGCAGCTTCAGCAGGCCGCCGTCGCTGCCCCAGTCGGGCGGCAGCGTACCATTCAGGCCAATGCCGCGTACGTACCTGCGCAGTGCAATGGCATAACACAGAGGCGGTAAGCATGCACAGCTGTTTCAGGCAGCATCGGCATGCACCGCAAAGGCAGATGTACAGCTCAGCCAGCGGCAAAACAATGCACCACGGCATCCAGACGCAACCGCGCAAGCTGTCCCAAAGAGGCGGTCAGACAGCCCAGCAGCACATCCGCTGCCCAGCAGGCTTACATGAGCTCCATGTTGGGGATGGTATTCTTCATGCCCCAGCCCGGCGGCAGGCCACCGCTGAACTTGTTGACTGCGACAGCAGGCGGAGGAGTGCAGCATGTGGGCAACACCAGGTGCAGTGCAGGTGACACCTTCGGGGAAGCGCAGCACACAAGCACACACATGCGGCAGCCAGCGGTGCGGCATGAATAAACTCACACGACATGTCAATGATCCTCATACGGGGGAACGACATCAGGACATCCTTGTTGACGGGCATCTGGCCAGTCAGCTGCAGCCAGTGTGGGCGCAGGTGGCACATGGTGGGTTCAGGGCGCCAGCGCCGAACCCCCAGAACGAGGGCCAGCCACGGGCAGGTGGAAAAGGCGGCTGAAGGTGCCCGTGTATGCATGTCCTCATCCAGTAACCTCATCGATCAGTGCAATTCAGCCCTGGCTTGCTTGCCCCGCCTGCACAACTACGGCCGCGCTGGATTGCGGTGCGCCTGCCGCTTGCAATCCAGGCGCATGTGCCCCCACCTGGTTGTTCTGGATGTACATCTCCTCCAGCTTTTGAAACGTGCCAGGCTTGTACCAGTCAAACGGCATGGTCCCGCGCAGCCGGTTCTCGTGTATCGACAGGATCTGTAGATTGGGCAGGCTGGTGACCCACGACCCAGGCAGCGTGCCGCTCAACTGGTTGTGCTGCAGCCGCCTGCAGAGTCAGGGCAGCGGAGGGGAGGGCTCCCGGGGACAGTGGGTGGGCCAGGGAAGCTAGGCAGTGGTAGCAGTAGCAGGAGGGCCAACAGCATGTTGCAGCGGCGGCCAGGGTGGCAGCACTTGCAGCGGCGGCAGCGGCAGCAGCCCACACACTCACAGGACTCCCAGCTGCGGCCAGAGCTCCGGCTCAGGCAGGTCCCCCGTGAAGTTGTTGTAATGCATGGCCAGCAGCGACATGCGCGGGAACGTGCCCGCTGCATTCCACTCCTTTGGGATCGTGCCTGCAGGCAGGCAGCAACACATCAATCAAAGAGACGCAACTCATGTCTGCCTTGTGTCGGGGCAGCGGTCGCCATGGCAGGAGCGGGAGCAAAAGCAGCATTCAGAGGGCCTGCATGTGATCGGCCAGTGAGCCTGGCTGGCAGCGGTGGGCAGCGTGTCATCCGCTGCTGCCGCCGCTGCAACTGGCCCGCCTGCAAACCCTTGCCACGCTGAGCTGTGCAAGCACCTCCGCACCTGTGAGCTGGTTCTGCTGCAGGATCAGCGCAAACAGGTTTTGGAACGCGGTGGGCGACCCAAACTGCGGCGGCAGCGGTCCAGTCAGCAGCTGCTGCTGCAGGTTGAGCGTTTTCATCGTCCTACAGATGGCAGCGCAGGCGGCCGCGCGTTGAGCAACAGCAAAACATTCCAAGCTTGGTTTGGCACAGGCAGCCTGCCACTGGGCACACCCAGTTGCCGCCAGCTTCCCGTGCTGCCTGCAGCTGCCGCGCACATGACTAACAACTGCGAGCAAACAATTGCGAGCTGTGCTCCCACACGCATGCAATGCCGCTGCCAGCTGCTCACAGGATCTCCGAAGTGTTGGGGGCCACGGTACCCTGCGCCTTGACAGCGCAGTTGGGGCACTGCAGTCCTCTGCAGCAGAGGCAGGGTTTGGTAGGGTTGTCCGGGACGTCAGCGCAGCAGGCAGCATGGCCGCATGGCGGGCGGGGTTTAGAACCACTGGCGTGTTGATGAGCAGGTGAACTGCAAGCGCATATGCATAGGCACAGTGCAGCAGCCAGGCAGCAGCAGCAGCAAAGTGGCGCTCGTGGCGTAGCGGCGGCAGCAGCAGCACGTGGGTGCTCACAGGCCCTCGATGCGTCCTTCGGGGCTGCACGTCACGCCCGTCCACAGGCACACCTGTGATGGGAAGCAAGCGGTTACAGGCGTAAGCCCAAGCTTGGCGCGCGCAGGTCGCAGCAGGAAGCACAGGGTGCGGCAATGCCTCGGCAGCACCGCTTGCGCGGGCCTTACCGGCACGCTGTTGTCGTCCACCCAGCCGCTGATGTTGTTGGCGGCTTTGTATGCGTCCCAGTTTGTGATGGCATAGCTCTGCGCCAGCAGCCGCATCTCTGCAGCAGCGGCATGGGCAGCGGCGCGCACGGGGGCTCAGAGGGGAGGGTTGGTGCCTGCGTCGGCGGCGGCAGGGGCGGCGGCAGGGGCGCCAGATGCCCAGCCCTCGCCGCATCCGCCTCCTCGGCACGTGCTTCAGCGCGGCCAGCCACGCGGGCCAGCCACGCGGCCCAAACCCGGCGCTGCGGCCGGGCAGCAGCAGCCGGCACTCCCTCGCCCCGCGCCCCGGTCCCCCCAACGCACGGTCGGTCTGCGTGGAGCCCTGCGCAGCGACGCTCGGCGCAGCAAGCCCCGCCAGCAGCGCTAGCAGGAGCCACGCTCTCTCCATGGCCGCCGCTCTCAATGCGCAGGCTGCTCAACCATCTCGCGAACCCCAAGCGAGTGTAACGGGCCCCTCCGTCGGCAGCAGGGCGAGACCCCGCCACGAAGCGCATTTCCCCATGCGCCTGTGCCGCAGCTTGGGCCTGTTGCAGCCTTGGGGGCACATCGAGCGCCCTCTCCTGCAAGCCAACCGCGCGGCGACCGTGCCTGGCCGTCGGACACATGAACCTGTGGCCAGGGAACGCCTACCGCCGCCGCGGCCTGCCGGACCACAGTCAACATGTGCGCTCCAACCCAACGCTCAGCAGGTTGTTTACACACAGATGGGGCACACAAACAGATGGATGGTTCAACACGAGCAGCCAAATGCAGAACAGGCGCAGTCAAACAGCAACGGCACTCATCAGCAGCAAGCAGGTCAATGGACACATAGCGCCAGCGCTGCCGCCCTCCTCCCGAGCGCCCCCCAGCCAGCCTGCGACAGGGTTGCAGAGAGCCGCCAGGTGCGTGAGCAGTCTGGGTGCGTTCGGAGCGAGTTGGGGTGTGGGCGGGCACCCAGTAGTGTAACAGCTTGCTCACCTGCTCTCGCCAGGCTGCTTGCAAGGCCATCCCACCGCCACTCGCTGAGCGGCCCACCTGGGCATGCGTTCACACGAGCGAGCGCCCACCAACCCTGCACACCTGCACCCTGCACTCGCAACAGCAGCGGCAGAGCTGGCTGCCTGCATCTACTACACGGAGTGGCTTTCCAACGGCACCCTGGGCGGCGTGACACATTCCCACAGGCCACACAGCAGCCTCAGCGGCGGTCGTCACACAGCTGTGACAACCCACTGGCACCCAGGGTGTGGCGCGCTGCAGCTGCGTCGAAAGCGCAAACGTCTCAATTTTTTATTGCACATGTGGCAGTGGCTCCTGCAGCCTGCGCGGCGGTGTGTTTTCACAAGTGCATGCCTGCTGCATGCCGCTAACAAGCGTGCAGCTGCAGCCTGTCTGGGGGAACAAAAGGATGCGCTGCGCTGGCCGCCAGTGAGTACCCTGCAGGTACCTGCACCGGCGCAGCGGCTGGCTAAGCAAACGCGCGGGCAGCGACATGCACAGGAGGCTGCCCTGCGGGACAGAGTGGCGAGCCTGGAGGAAACGCGCGGCATGGAGTGGCAGCGGAGGAGGAAGCGAGGAGGCGGCAACACGAGGAGGAAAGGAAAGAATGTGTTCACGGCATGGGGCCATGCCCTGCAGAAGGAGGGGGCGCGGCCAGTGGGCCTCAGCCACACACCTGGGGCAGCGGGCGCTCCGGCCTGGATGACAGGAGGTGACGCCTACTGCGGCTGCTGCCACTGCGGGAACTGGCGCATGTTGGCAATGGGAACCTGCGGGGCAGGAGAGAGGGGAGGGGGCAGAGCAGAGGAATGAGCCGTGAGTGCTGGGATGTGACGAACCTTACTGGCGCTGCAGCAGCTCAGCTGCTCCATCCCCTTGCAATGCAGCTGCTCGTTCCCCACCATCCCGTGCTGCAGCAGGCGTCCCGCTCCCTGCGGCACCGGCATTTCTCCACCCGGGCGCTCACCGTGTTAGAGCCAGTGACGCCGTGCGAGGGCGGCGCAGTCGGCATGGGCGCGTACTGCTGCTGCTGCTGGTAGGCCGGCTGCTCTGCGGGCTGCCCATACTGCTGCGCCTGGTAGCCGCCCGCCGCCCCGCCGTCCGGCTGCTGGCCAAACGCCGCCTGCTGGCCATACTGCTGGTAGCCGCCCGCAGTGGGGGCGGGGCCAGCAGAGTAGCCGGCATCAGCGGCAGGGGCGGGTCCTGCGCTGTAGCCGCCGCCGCCGCCGCCGCCGCCGCCCATCTCTTGGTTCCACTGGGCAATGCGTGCACGGCGCTCTGCAGAGGACTCGCGCCGCTGGCCGCCGCCGTAGCCGCCGCCGCCGCCGGCGTAGCGCTGCAGTGCGGCAGAGGTGCATGGGTGTATGGCGTGAGCATGTGAGGAAGGCTGTGTTGCCTGGTGGAAGTGTTGTGCCAGGCATGCGGGCAGGCAAGACATCCGCAGTTATTACATGCCGCAGCCTGCTAGCAGGCACCAAAGAGTGGCACAGGGCCATAGGCAGGGTACTGCCCCGCCAACCAGCGCACCTCGCGGCCGCGGTCACGGTCGCCGTAGCCGCCACCATAGCTGCGCAGCGGAAAATGAGGGGCAGGCGAGGCAGGTAAGCAGCGTGCTACCAGGGCATGCGTGCCTGGCAGGGGTGCTGCCGGCATCAACCATGAAGTTCGCAGTTGGCCGGGCCGGTTAGCCTCCAGACTTCTTGGCCCCAACTTACCCGCCACGGTCGTAGCGCCCGCCGCGGTCACCGTAGCGGCCACCGCCACCGCCGCCGCCACCGCCACCGCCGGCAGGCCTGCGGAGATAGGTGGGTGGGTGAGTCAGAGACAAGGTGCAAGGACAGCGCGGCTTTGCAAGGACAGCGCGGCTTGAGCACACTAGGCGTGCATCCAGCACCTTGCGGTGCCTCGCGCCGCTGCCAGCGGTCTTGCATCCGCTGCTAGCGGTCTTGCATCTTGCAGCAATTATGGGCTTGCATACTAAACAAGGGACTGGTGCCCACCTGACATAGCTGCCGTCGTGGAACTTGGTGGAGCCGCCGGTGCCGCCCTTGTAGCGGCCAAACAGCTGCGGGCAGAGGGCGGGTTGGGGGTAGGGTAGGAGTTAGGTACAGCTCACTCTCTCTGTCTCTCCAGGTAGAGTGGGGGGGTTGGGGCTTGGTGGGGTA
>VIYQ01001119.1:0-13734 GCA_009928355.1 Chlorella sp. CH2018
CGGCATGCTCATGAATGCTTGCCACAGGCTGCTCTCCCATCAAGCTCCACACTAAGCTGCTGAACCCCTGCCTCACACCCTGCTGCCCCCCACCTTGGCGCTGCGCTTGTGCCCGCTGAGCCAGCTGCCAAAGGAGGTGCGCGCCATGTCGCGCTTCTCGCCGTCGGTCACCACCTCGCTGCGCTCAAACCCGCCTGCAGGAAAAGAGGGTTTCCACAGAAGAGCAAGTTTCCACAGCAAAAGGGAGGGCGCGGCAAGAACAGCGGAACATGCAGCAGCAAAGCAGGCATTGCCTCAGGTGTGCACGTGCAGCCGCAGCCAGCGCAGTTGCGATACGCCGCAGCCATCCGCCCCAGCGCCGTACCTGTGGCCTGCTGCACCAGGTGCTCAATCTCATCGGGGGCCAGGAAGTCGCGGATGAGCACCACCCGAGGGGAGCTCCAGCTGACCACGGTGGCATTGGGGTGCTTGGTGGCGCGGTCAAACATCTGCGTGCGGCAGAGGGCGAGGTGCGAGGGCAGGCTGGGTGAGAGGGGTGGGGGCAGGCTTGCGGCTGGAGTGCAATCGTGCCACAGATTTGGTAAGAAGGCACCATCCTCCCACATGCTGCCCGTCACACCTCCCAAGTCAGCTTCCAGCCGCCATGCAGCTCTGCATCTGTCAGGTGCTCAGCTTGGTCCGACAGGCGCGGCGGCTCCGGCGGCAGCACCAGCGGGGCATTGAGGGAAGCTGGTGCCGAGGCATCGCTGGCCTGGTTGGTACCGGCCTGGCTTGCCTCCCCTGTCAGCTGAGCAGTGCCGCCGCTGCTGGGTGCACCGGTGGGCTGGCGGGTGGCAGGCAGCCTGTCGGGGCCTATGCGGCTGGCCTGGAGGTTGAGGTACAGCACAGCAGCGCCGGAAACAAAAACAATGAGTGCGCAGGTGGCCAGCGCTGGGATCCAGTCCTTCCAGGCCGGCTGGTGGCGAGGCTGGCCGCCGCGCCGATGCCGGCCGTTGGGCGGGCCGCCTCCCTGCATGGCGCAACTGTGCGCTGCTAGCGCCGGCTGCGCAGAGGGGGCAGTAAACCATGAAGCAAGCCTCTCTGAGAGCTGCAATGCCGCTCCGTCCCGGCCCACGGCGCCTGGTGCAGCGGCAGCGGCGGCGGCGGAGACGGCGGCGGCGGCGGTGTACTTTTCGGCCGCGCACCCCGCTGCACGGCTTGCCAGCTCAGTGACAAGCTGCAGACCCTCACCTGGAGGTGGGTGCAGGGCTGGAAGCAAGGGTGGGAGCTGTGTGGCCAGTCCCAGACCTCTGCCAAAGCTGTTCAGGATGTGCGCTGGGTGGCCTGCTGTTCCAGGCCACAGCAAGCTCCCTATAAGCAGCTGCTGTAACCACAGCAACTGAGCCAGTGGAGAGCCAGGTGGCGCCGGCATTCTGCTGCCGCCCACCGCCGCAGCAGCAAGCCCAGCGCCCAACCCCCCATGCAGCCTCACGCCCCTAAAATGCGCGCCGTCCCCATCACTGTGAAGCAGAGTGCACCGATCCAGAGCGTCGGGTCCTGCAAGCTCACAAACGGGCGCCACGAACCGCTCGGAGGCGGAGGAGGAGCCCGCGAGGGCAGCGGCGGCTTGTCCACGCAAGGTAAGCGGATGACGAAATTTGTAGAAAGCGCCCTGGCCCCTGCAAGCGCCCAGCGGGCGCCGCGCCACCCAAGGGCTTTGCTCTGCGCTGCTGGCTTTGGGGATCGCAGGTACGCTTGATGATTGGGCTGCGTGGGTTGCGATGGCGCATGCCCCACGGCGAATCGCCAATGGGCGGCGGCCGGCGCCGCCGGCTTGCGACAGTACTAAAACCCACTCACATTGCTCCTCGCTCTGCCCTTCTCACAGGTCCCGCTGTAGCAGCACAGCATATAGAGGCCCATGCCGGCTACGGCCTCCCCATCCAAGCCGATGCGGCGCCGGGCTGCGGCAGCGGCCGCTCAGGAGTCTGAGGAGGAGCGAGACTCGCCCGTGGCCTCTCACCCGCTGGAGCCCGAGCTGCCCGCCACCACGCCCAACAGCACAGCACGCACTCGGCTCGGCGCAACAAAGGCAGCAGACGGCGGCAGCGGTGGCGGCCTGGGGCGCGGCGCCGTGCTGGCCCTGCTCGTTGCCCTGCTGGCGGCGGCCGGCGGCGCGCTCTACTCCCAGCCCGGCGGCCGCGAGCAGCTGCAGGCGGGGCTGCAGGCCTCCCTGCAGGCCTCCAACCAGGCTCTGGCCAACTTGGCGTCAGCCTTCAAGTTTGGCCAGAAGCTGGTGGCGCGCATGTGGCTGGGCGTGCCTGGCAACTTCCTGGAGCGCCTGGATCTGCCGGATGAGACGCTGTCCCGCCTGGGCGTACAGCCAGACCAGCCGGTTGACAGCCCGCCGCGCAAGCAGCAGCCGCGTGAGCCGCGGGTGGGGGAGGTGCCGGCAGACAGCGTGCCGCGCAAGCAGCAGCAGCGGGAGCAGCGCGCCGGCGAGGTGCCGGCAGACAGCGTGCCGCGCAAGCAGCAGCAGCGCGAGCTGCGCGTGGCGGAAGAGGCGGCAGAGGAGGCGGCAGATGGCACCCCCCGCAGGCAGCAGCGGCGTGAGGCGCGCTCCACTCTGCTGCCTGGCGATGTGGAGCCCATCCCCCAGCCTGTGCCGCAGCTGCCGCCGCTGCCGCCCATCACCCAAGCCGAGATCGAGGCGTTTGAGCAGGTGGGCGCAGGGAATGGCAGGGGCTGGCGGGCTTGGCATGGGCCGCCTGTCCATGTGTTGACAGCCGGCTGGAACAGGATGGCTGAGCCACTCTGGCTGCAGCACTTCTACGCCCACCGCGGCCAGCTTGGGCTGGCCATTTACGTCGCACCATCCCATGCACGGGTCTCATCTGCAGGCCACTGCTGAGCACTATGCCATGCCTGAGGGGGCACAGGACCCTCAGCTGGTCGAGCAGCAGGCAGACGAAAGCCAGGAGGCGTCAGGAGAGCAGGCATTTGTGCCTGGCACAGGGGAGGAAGCCGAGGCGGCCGCTGCCGCCACGTTTGATGCGGCTGTGCACCAGCAGTATCTGGACCTGCCGCCCTGGCCGCAGCCCACGGAGCAGGAGCTGAGGGTGGGGTTCCACTGGGGAGGCCTGTTTGTTGGCGCAATTTGAGAGCTGGCACGTAGCTGGGAGGGGGCTTCTGCTTGCAGCTGCAATTCTGCAGTTGGTTGCAGCGGCAGCCCTGCAGTCCGGGCCTGCCTGCACTCCCGCCGCCCGGCCACCTGTGGCGGCCTGCTGCTCAGCACACCCGCCGGGTCTGCTGCCCATGCACCTCCCTGCAGGGTGGATGGAACCTGACTGAGGCCATCTACGACTACTCTGCCAAGCTGCCCATGGCTCAAGTGCTGAGCTGGGAGCGGCCCCGTCTGGTGAGGCGCAGCTGAGGGCGGCTGCGCACCCTCTGCTGATCTGGGCAGGGCTGCTCTGCTGGCCCTTTTGCTGCCCACCACCATTGGACAAGCCACACCAGCCAACCCGCGATGCAGTGCCTGTGGCATAAGGCCCCTGCCCCCATTGCTACCCTGTCCGGCCCACCCGCCGGGATCCTGGCCCTGCCTGCCACCCTGCTTGCCACCCCCCTCCCTGCTGCGCAGGTCATCTTCCCTTCCTTCCTGTCCCCCGCTGAAGTGGGCCACATGGTGCGCATCTCTCGCGACCACCTGGAGCGCTCAGAGGTGCGCGCTCGGGAGCGGGGCAGGTGGACGCCTGGGGCTGCCTGGGCAACAAATCGCTGTTGCAGTGGCACAGTGCACGTCGCAATGCCTGCTGGAAGGCCCGCTTGTTTTGCCAGGCAGGAGGAACAACACCCTGCCGCGCTCACAGCTTTGCTTGCTGCGCTGCACCGCCTCGCCCCTCTGCCCAGGTTCTTGTTGCGGAGGGGGAGGAGACCAAGTCCAATGTGCGCACCTCGTACGGCTTCTGGCCTGAGCAGGACGACGTCACCGCCCGCATCCAGGTGCGGCTGGCCTGCACAGGCCATGCGGCAGCTTTGTGTGCGCTACTGCAGTAGTTGGGTCATAGTTGCTTGCCGGCGCTGCGGCAATGCCAATGCCAGTGCAGGCAGGCAGGGTGCAGGTGGCAGGGTATTGGTGGGTCAAAGGCAGCTGCACCGCTCCTGCCAGGCTGAGGTTGCCAGCCGGGAACCGACTTCCAAGCGCAGGAGCGCATCCACCGCACCCTGGGCATCCCCGAGCCTTTTGGCGAGGGCCTGTACGTGCTCAACTACCAGATTGGCCAGAAGGTGGGCCTGGGCGGGTGCATGCCAGCGCCTTCTGTGGCCGGCTGCTGCTGTTGATGCGCCCGCCATCAAGCGACTGCTGATCCCTGCCGCGCTCACCTGAGACCCTCTCTCACCCCTGCCCCTCTCTCCCTTTCCCCACTCACCAGTATGATGCACACAATGACCACGTCATGGACGGCAGCGCGTACCTGAAGGCCAGGGGCAACGTGAGCAGTGCAGGAGGGGCTGGCCGTTCTGATTGAGTTGTGTTATGTTGTGGGCGGAGAACATGCCGGCATGCTGTATTTGCAGAGTATGCTGGCCATGTGTTCAACCTGGGCTTGGTGTGATTTGTTTGCCCCCGCAGGTTGCGGAGTCGCAGAGCCTCGACTTCCTCAAGCGCGCCGGCGGGCCTGCCTGCGGCCCGGGCAAGGGCGGCCCCACCTGTGGCGACCGCACCGCAACATTCATAGTGTGTAAGTCTGACTGCTTTTGCTGCCTAATCTGCCAGGGTTCATTCCGTGCGGATGTGATAGTGTGAAACATGTGCAGGTGCTGGGCAGACATCCACCCACCCACCGTGTTCACACTGTGCATCACTGCATCTCCTGGCGGCCTGCAGACCTGGCCAGCCCCAAGCGCGGCGGCACAACCGCCTTCCCAGAAGCCGAGCTGACCAAGCAGGCTATGGGGGCGGACCACCGGCCAGGCACTGATCCCGATGAGTGGTACTGCAGGCAAGCCTGAGCTGGGTAGCGGGGCTGGTGCCGAGCCCTGTGGTGGTTGAGAACGGGCAGCCTGTGCTTCTTGGTGTAGGGCGCTCACCTGTGCGGCACCCCTCCCTCACGCCCTGCAGGGACGAGCGTGTGCTGGCTGCTGCACCACCAGGCGGCACCGGCGTGCTGTTCTGGTGAGAGGCTTGCAGGGCTGGCTTGCAGGATGGGTTTCCTTTCCTGCGGATGTGGGCATGCGCCGTGATGCCTGCTGACTGCCAGTAGTGGATGCGGGGTTCCACGCTCGTTCCGGTCAGAGCCGCGCGTGGCTCCAATGCCTGCCGCCTCGCCGCCGCCCGCCGCACGGTCGGCGGCAGGATCTGCCGGTGTGGGTTCATCCTGCTCTGTGTTAGCCTTCAGGTCGCCTTCCAGCACGCCTCTCAAGCCCTTGTGGCGTCTCGTGACCTGTATCCCGTTGCCCACACCCTCCCTCACACCCCGCAGGGACTACCAGCCCCACAACGGCGGCGGCACGGGGTCGTATGAGGACGGCACTGCCGACCCGCTTGCCACGCCGGTCTATGAGGCGCTGCACAGCGGCTGCCCAGTTGTGGAGGGTGAGAAATTTGTGATGACCAGGTGGATTCGCGGGGCTCGCTTCTACTGAGCAGCCTCCAAATCCAGCGGCTGTGGTGCTGGGCTGCACGTGCGCCCAGCCACACGCCCATTGGCCGCGCGCGGCTCTCACCAGGCAGCGCGGTTCACCTCAGCCAATGTGCCAGCTGCAGCAGCAGGTGCCCTGGATTGGCAATCCGCTTTCAGCGTGATCACTCTTTGCCATCATGTTGCGTGCTTCTGTGTTGACCGCTCTTCCTCTTGCCTCTCCGCCCTGTCTCCCCCGCTGGACCTTCTCCCCTGTAACCTCACTTGCCACTCGGCTGCCTCTGCCAAGCTGCGCTGCGCCCTTGCATGTGCGCCTGGCTGTTACAGCACCCCGCCCCAGGCGCAGGGCGGGGCTCACGTGGATACACAGTGGCAGTGCGGGATAGTGTACCAGAGGGCGGCAGCGCTGCGGCCGCCTGAAATTTTCTTTCTCAAGGAGCGCTCACCAGCCGGCGCGCGCCGGCTGCTGCTGCTGCAGCGTGGAGCTGCTTAGAAGGGGATGCGGTCCACCTGCAGGCTGTGGGTGGCCAGCAGGTAGAAAGCGGCGGCGTGGCCCAGCGCGCCCCAAGCCATCACGTCCACCACGGTGAAGCCAGCGGGGTCGTTGGTCTGCAGAGGGTGTTGGTGGTGGGAGGTACAGCTTGGGTGAGTTGTGGCGGGATTGATTGGAGCAGCATGCCAGAGCTGTCCACACGCTGCATGCCACTGCACACTGATCAGTGGTGCGACACTGTGCAGGGCAGCACTGCCACGCAACCGGGAAGTGTATGTCGCCGCCAACAAAGGTGTCCACTTCACCACAAGCACACCCATGCAGCCCAGCGCACCTTCAGCACAAAGGAGGCCTCCTCCGCGCGGGAGTCGCCAGCCTGCAACACAGCCACCCCAAACCATGGATGTCAGGGCTGGGAGCGAGGGGGAGCAGGGCAGCCCTCCCCCAACGGCCAGCTGACAAGATTGCGCCCACCAGACAGCAGACAAAATTGCTGCCTGCTTGTCCCCAGCAGACCAGCACAAGCAGGAGTGCAGCGGCTGCGCTGCGGTAGCCAAGGTGCGGTGCCCCACCCTGGCGCGCACCTGCAGGTGGGTCACGCCGTTCTGCTTGGGCATGCCCGCCTTGGCCAGGGAGGCGCGGTGGAAGGGCAGGAACACAAAGCGGCCCAGCGCCAGGGCGCCCATGGTGCAGCCTGCGGGAGCGGTGGGGCGGGGGCAGGCAGGGCGCAGTCGGAGCCCACTGAGAGCAACGCAGCGGGCGCTGCAACTGCACGAGAACCTGTGACTGACCGCCACTCCGCCATATCCAGATTTGCTGCACGCGAGCGAGGAAGCATTGCTCGAGCTGCGGCGCACTCACCGCCCACCACCAGGTTCACGTCAGCCAGCGCCTTGGTCACGGTGCGGGTGCGGGCCACGGGGGCCGCCGCCTGCCGCCGCTGCACCTGCAGAGACCACAGATACGGTGGTAATGATGGTTGGTGTCAACATTGCAAGCAGGCCGCAGTGCTGCACTTTGTGCAAGGCAAGCTGCCGCCTGTGCTCCGCCGCCGACGCTGCCGCAGCTCCCTGTCCATGCCGCCGGCTGCCTATTTACTGCGCATCTGAGCCCTGGACGCCGCTTGCAAGCGCTGGCGCCTTGCGCCCAGGGCCATAGGAGGGAGCTGCTGCCCACCCCGTTGCCTGCGCGCCGATGGGCTCTCTGGGCTGCTGCAACCCGGTCCACAGCGCTGATGGCTGCCTCAACCGCCGCTCCAGGCGTCCAGCGGGCCCTCACCTTGGCGGTGAGGCCGGTCGCGATAGCGGTCTTGGCGGACAGAGCCTGCATGGTGCTGGTGCTGCTTTGGGTGAGTCTAAGAGCTGTAACGAGTTCGAAGACTAGCCCGAGAGCCGCGGGGGAGCGCCTTCACCCGCTGCATGGTGCATGGGGTCAGGCAGGAGATTTGCCAAAGGCCCGGCGCTTGGGCCGCTTGCAATGCGTTGGAGAGCCCCAGCCAGATCCCCAGCGACCCGCCGCGACCTCCCATCGCTCCCAGGCGTGCACTGCCGCTGCTTGAACACACCACCGGAGAGCTGCCGAGCCGCCGCACCAGGTTGCACACACGATTGTTCGGCCGTAACTGCAAGTTCTGGAAGTCCAAATCTGCAAGTCTTGCAGTGTCACAACCCTTGGTCAACAACTACTCAAAACTGTGCTCGAGGCGTCTGTGCCGCCGGCACCCGAGGCGTCTGTGCCGCTGGCGCCCGGGGCGTCTGTGCCGCCGCCGCCCGGGGCGTGAGCCCTGCCCGGGGCGTGAGCGCCGCACGGGGTGAGCCGCCGCCGCCTGCAGAGGCTGCTGCAGATGTGCCGATTGCGACGCCAAGTAGTCCGGTCACGAGCTGCAGCATCTGATCATCCACTGCCCATCGGGTGGGGCGCTCCAGCAGTGCCGAGGCGGAGGCGTCGTCTGGATGGAAAGTGCGGCACAGCGCAATGCCCAGCAAGCGCAGCACTGCATGGGGGAGCATGTCGTGGATTTGGAGCGAGGGACGACCTGGCACTCGCCACTCGCATGGGCCAGTGACCGCAGTGGATAGCAGGCAGCCATTGGTAGTAAACAAGGCCACCAGAAAGCCGCATCCTCACCGTAGGCGGCATTGCAGAGGAGAGCCAGCAGCGCGAGCCCATTGATCACATCGGCCTGTGAGGCGGAAAGGCACTCTAGCTGTTGAAGTGCTGCTCCCATATGCTGCCGCAGGTGCAAACAGCTTTGGCGTTCTGCTCTGTATGAAGTAGCAAAGCTATGTCAGAGCATTGCTTGATCTTGCCCGCAACCCACACGCTCGCACCTCGCTCAGCCCCGAGGCTGGCTCCTCAGCCAGCACTGCAAAGAAGAGGCGCTGCACGTGCTCCTCAGCCGCCAGCACCAGCTCAACAGACCTGCGGGGGGGAATCGGAAGAAGTTTGCGGGCGAGTGGCAAGAACAGGTGGCGCTAGTGCTGGCAGTGCCAGACAGAGGCATCAACCCAGCAGGCGGGCCTCACCTGTTGGGGGGCGTCTCGTTCCGCACCATGGCAGCCAAGCCCTCCAGGCAGGCGGCCACCTGCTCGATCAGCAGGTCCAGGCGCGAGGCAAAGGGCACCAGCATAGGCAGCGACTGGATCTGCAGGGACCAGGGGGGAGACGCCAGGGAGGTGAGGTGGTGTCAGGCTGGCAAGTCCACAAACCTGCATGCCTCTCCCTGTCAAGTGGCCTCCCTTCCCTGCCCAGCCATGCAACTACGATCCAGGTACCAACAGCCTCCCCCACCCCCCCGCCACCCACTTCGTGCGAGTCCATCAAAATCACGCAGCCGGCCACGACGTTTAGCATGTGGCGGCACAGCCGCTGGGCACGGAACCCCGGCTCAAACGGGAAGCTGTGCATCGTGCTGAATGGGTACCACTCTGCAGGGCAGGCAAGTCACGGTGGGTGGGTGTGGGTCAAGCACAGCGACCCTGGGCACGCCAGCTCGCAGCATGCAGTCAGTGCACATGAATGCTGCTGCACAGATGGCCAACACTGACGATGGCGCACCGTAGTGCAGCGCGACGTTGAGCTGCAGCATTGCAAAGATCTGGGCGTTGGTGGCCATTGCATCCGGAATCAGGCGGGCGTACAGCGAAGATACGACCTGCAGCCCAGGGCAGTGGAGCAGAGTCAAGTGAACTGGGCTTGCAACCTTGGTGGCCCCTCTGCACATCCAGCACCGACCAACAGCAGCAGGCCAGCGCGCACTTTGAAGGTGGGGTCGCGCCGCACTGCGTACACGCTCAGCGCGCTGACGTCTGAAGCAGCGATGCTGAGGCCGCGCTGCAGGCCCGCCTCCTGCGACGAGCTCCGCGTGCCCCCTGCTTGCCACCGCTGCAACTGCGAAGGGCTGCTGCCAGCAGGCCGCATGCCTGCACCCTCCATGCTGCTGCTGCGCCGGCGGCGGCAGGTGCCGCCTGCAGAGCCCAGCGGGCTCAGCGGGGATGCCTGCTGCGGGGCTGGCTCTAAAGAGCTGCTGCTGCCGCGGTGCGGCCGGGTGCGGACAGGCGACAGCAACGGCCTCGCCTGCCCCATCTCGATCGCAAGGTGCTGCATCGGGCCCTGCACCTCTGCTGCTGCTGCTGCTACTGCTGCTGCTGCCTGCCCATTAGCCTCCAGCTGGTTTGGGGGTCCCTCGCCATCTGGCTCACTGCCGTGCCGCGATGCATTGCCACGACGCGGTGTGTCACCCTGCCGCAAGGCATCGCCAGGCCGCGCCCCTGGCAGCAGGGAGCGCAGCGCCACCCGCGCCACACCCGCCATCTGATCCAGGCAGGATGCCATGGCGCCGATGAAGAGCTGCCTGCAAGGCATGCTTCAAGTGATTGTGAGTGTATAGGTGAGCAGAACTAGATGGTGGTGTGCTGCTCTTGCTTGCTGTCGTAGGTCAGCAGGGCCAGCCCAGAGAAGCCCAACATGCGTATCAACGCGCCTGGCGGTGACGGGCAGCACAAGGCTAACTGAGCACACCTCCACGGCGACGCCGAACCTGCGGCATGAGCATCGCAAGCATGGCTAACAATGTGAGGGGAGGAGAGTAAAAAGTTGAGCAGCCAGGCAACAAGCAATGTTCTGGTGGCGGAGCTGAGGGCCTGCTTGAGAGGGGCCAGCGCAAGTGTACAGGTACGCACGATGTGGCCACGACTCTCCACAGCGCCACGCTGGGCATGGGCTGGTCGGTCTCATAGCCAGGCAGCGCTGTGAGGGCCAGAATGACTGTTCCAATGATGAACAGGTCTGAGGGGGGGCGCCGGGGGTGGGCGGACGGGGCAGAAAGGGTAGTGAGCATGGCCGAAGGGCGGTAGTCACCCACTGCACGCATGCAAGGCACAACCTCGCCGGCGCCAGGTGGAAGAGGCAGTCCCACGGCTGCTCTGTCAGCCCCGCCTCGCTCACATGCATACTTGGGGAACCTGACCCCCACTGCTGTGAGCAGGCCGGACAGCAAGCCCACCAGGACCTGCATGGAGCAGGCAGCACCCCCTTTGAGGCTGGAAGCACACAAGGGGCCACGATACCCTGGCATGTCCCGGCATACAAGCACACGGCAGCTGCGGCAGCTGGCCCGGCTGGCGCGCACCGTCATGGCGGCAAACTTGAGCACGCTGTTCGCATAGCTCAGCCCGTTGATCAGGTACACGGCGTCTGCAGGGGTTGGACCAGGTTGACAATCATGTGCTGCATCAACTTCCAAGCGCATCTTGCTTGTGCCTGCTGCGAACACGGACGTGGTGACCAGCCCTCCCTTGCACCCACTCATCCACCCGCCCCCCTTACACTGGGTGCCCACGCCCAGCGACCCCGCCAGCACGGTACCAGCCAGGCGCTGCAGGCCCTTGAAGATGGCACCCCCTGCAGGCAGGCATGGGGAGCAAGCAGGGCGTGCCATAGGAGGCAGTGCGCTGGCACAGGTGGCACCCGCATGCATTGAGGCGTGCAACGCAGCTGCCCTGTGCTGCCACTTGGCCAGCCGGCATCACCACAGGGCGGCCTCACCCGTGGACGGCTCCATGACAGCCACCACCACAAATAGGCTCCAGTGCAGACTGTTTCGGAATGCATCGTTGCTGGCTGGCACAATGATGAGCACCAGGACTGATGAGGGGAGGATGGCCAGGGGGATAAAGAGGGAGTACGATGAGGCGCAGGCAACCAAGCAGGCTTCTGGAGCAGTAGCGGAGCCAGCACGGCACAGCCCTCATCGAGCCTCCCCCACAAGCAAGGCAGCATCTACATACAGCAACATGCCATCTCTCCCACCCTGCCCACCTATGCTGTATGCAACCATCATCTGAGTTGCCAGCGCCAGCTGGCTGGGCCCCACCCCCGTGTGTGCCTTGACCAGCTGCAGCACACGGTGCGGCGCTCCCGCGTTCTGGGGGGCTGGCGGCACCTGTTTCAGCTCCGGCTGCGCAAGGAGGTCCAGCGCCGCGCTGCTCAGGCTGCGCTTGGGCCGTGCTGCCAGCAGTGCGGAGCGCACAAGCTCCACCGCACCCTCCGAGTCTGCAATCTGTGGCGGCGCCTGCAACAGGAAGGGTGGCAGGGCGCCAGGCAGCTGTCAGGGCAGCAAGCTGGGATGCAGCATTGCCACCTTGCATGTGTTCTGTGCCAACTGTCATTCATGCAGCCGTCATCCACACCTTGCTGCACAACCTGTGGCATGGCAAGGATGGAAAAACAAATTAAGATTACAACTCCAGCCCACCTGCGTCAGGGCCTCGAAGTCCCACTCAATGGCGCCAGGCCCTTCAAAGTGCTGCAGCACCAGGGCCACACACCCCGGCTGATCCTTGCCCAGCGCCTCTGGCAGCAGCACAAACATGCGCCGCACCTGCAGGGTGGTTCAGACATGGGGGCAAGTGGTTGAGCTTGCGGTTTGCAAGGTTGGGCACTGGCCACATTGGCACGATGTTGAAGAACTCCCAAGGACCGGTCTGCAAACCTCAGCTGCGATGCACGGCCCCACACCAGCCCCAGTCAGCCCATGCCCCTCACCCGTGTGCACGCCGTGAAGAGCAGCGAGAGAAGGTGGTCCAGCGCAAGCACATCCTGGCTCAGCTTGCTGCCCTTGAAGCGAGTGGCAGTGGCGAGCGCGGCATACGCCCGCTCCACTGCAACCAGCTTCTCCAGAGCCACACTACAAATGGTTGGAATGGGCACACGATTGACGCATGCGCTGCTTCCAGTGCATCGCGTTGCCCATGCACTGCTGGCGAATGCCCCACCACATCAGCCCCGCTGACCTGATGCCCGTGTTTTGCACAAACACATCGCCCAGCGCATTGCAGCAGTCGGTCAGCGCGACAGCCAGCGCCAGCAGTGGCGCACGGTGGCGCGCAATCAGCGCGGCCCGCTGCTTGCCGGTTTGCATGGGATAGACTGCAGAACAGACCACGAACATGGCGGTGAATGCGAGGGGGAGGCAGACTAGGCACATACTCAGGCTTGCCACACTTGTGCCTTTCCACTGAACCAGCACAGCTGCTCCTCCACCCCAGGCCTTGCAACATACTCCCTCACCCCTGCTCACCGCACATCATGGCTGCGTTGAGCATCCCTCGTGCCATCGTCACCAGCAGGTACCACGGCCGGTGTGGCAGGCGGTGCTGCCGCCGGTACACATCCACATGCCCGTCAGCAAAGCCCAGGTGGCGGTAGGCCTCCTGGGGGAGGTGAAATAGAAGGCAGGGAGGAGGCAACTGTGTGTGGCAGGGCACAATTGCCGCCCACAGCAGTGACTGGACCAGCCGCAGAGGCTGATGCTGCCCACAGGAGCGCAAAGCTGCAATCAGGCGGCCAGCTGCAGCACCTGAATCGTGCGGCCGCCTGCTGTCGCCGCTGCGTACAGTGGCTGGAGCGCAGCATACAGCCCGCTGTCGATGCCGATGCGCTCAGCTGTCTCCCCCGTGACAGCCGCCAGCAGGCCCGTGTCCGGCGCCACCTCTCCGGTGCTGATGTCCAGGCAGCGCTGCAGCGCCTCACACGTGTGCTGCAGTCCAGCGGCCAGGCGGCGCCGCACCATGTCACCTGCGTGGGGAGGATGAGCGAGAGGATGAACTTGTTCCCATTGGTTGTTTCCAGTGGCGGAGCCCACAACTGCCTTTGTTTTGCGGGCCTGCAGCAGTACACGCACAGGCAGATGTCATCCGAACCAAGCATGCAGCACTGCCCCCCCAGGCGTACCTGCTGTAATGGGCAGGACAAAGGTGGCGCACAGGTAGGCAACCACGCCGCCCAGGGCCGCGTACATGAGCAGGAACAGCGGGAACCTGAGGGCAGGGCCAGATCACAGCTCCCAATGAGACAGAGCGACAGGCTACGCAGCACACAGGCTCCCCTGGATCCTGTCTGCCACGCGCCTGCCTCCCATGCCGCGCCATTGACCAACCAACCAAACCAACTAACCATCCTGCCCACTCACTTCCACATCTGCGACATGCTGTGGTACGACACGGCCGTGCTGATGGCAAAGGTCAGGGCAGCGGAAGAGTGGAAGGTTGCGTAGCCAGTGTAGGTGAAGCGCACTGCTGTGAGGCAGAACATGATGGCGGCTGCGGGGGGGTGGGG
>VIYQ01001120.1:0-13113 GCA_009928355.1 Chlorella sp. CH2018
CAGGAGCTGTTTGATAGAGAGTACCAAGACAGGGTCAGGGGCGGGGGCCCCTCGGCGGCACCAAGCCCCGCTCCAGCCCCGGCGGTCCGCTGAGCACGCCAACTGCCGCGCAACAATGGCAGCCCGTCAGCAGCCCCGCCGTTTGTGTGCATTACTGGAATTTGTCCCGCTCTGATTCCTTCCGTTGCATTGCTCCAAGTAAGTGAGCCCTGATTCGTGATGGCAACCACTTCTTTTCCCAATTTGTACACAACCCTGATCTATGTTTCGACATGTGTATACCTGTATGGCTGATGGACGTAGCGCTGTCAGTTGGTAGGGGGCTGTGAGCAGCAGCTGACGCATTGGCACGCTGGGCAGGCGGCGCCACCGAGCTGGCGGCAGGGCTGCATTCGAACAGCGCGGCCTGTTTGCACCACTCAGCGCTATCCCGGTTGCCTCCACTTCATCTGAAGCGCAACTTGAGTGGCTGCACGCCCGCACAAGCCTGCTTTCGGCAGGACCGGCCTGCGCTCCGGGCTAGGAAGCCCCGGCGCGGTCTGGCGCCACCTCTCAGTTGTCGAGTAAGGAGCGCTGGTCACTCTTGATGCCGCCGATCAGCCGATGCGCACACTTCCTCCCCGCCGCCGCCGCCACTGCCGCCGCTGCCCAGCCATTCCCGCTGCACTGCCTCCGCAGCCTTGCAGCCATGGCACCGCGCCTGGACCGCAGCAAGTACGTGGCCAAGTCGCAGGCGCAGCAGCTGTACTGCCTGACGGCTCGGGAGCTGGAGGGCCTGCCCTGCGAGGAGCGGCCAAACCCGCGCAACCGCCGCGGGCCGCCCATGAAGCTGCTGGCCAAGGTGGGCAGGGGCAGGGGGCTTTCCTGCTGGTTGCTGCAGGAATTGGGCATTGCAGGTTTCAACCCTAAAGCGCGGTCTCCATTTAAGTGCTGGCGTCTGCGCCCCTGCTTGCTGCCGATCTCCATGCGTTCTCCCACATATGTGGTGCTCCCTGTGTGGCAGGAGGATCTGGAGCGAGCCGCCCTGGCCAAGTTTGGCAGCATGGCGGCACTGGAGGCGGAGCGAGAGAAGCGGCGGGAGCGGCGGGAGCAGCGCAGCATTGCCTCCTACTTCCTCCAGCCGCAGCAGGGGGATGGGCAGCAGCAGGGCGAGCAGCAGCAGCAGGGGCAGGAGCAGCAGCAGGATGGCCAACCAATGCAGCTTGAGCAGGAGCGGCAGGGTGAGGAGCAGGCAGCACAGCAAGGGCAGGCGCAGCAGGACCAGCAGCCCGGTGGCCAGGCAGCGCCATCAACCCAGCAGCATGAGCAGCAGCCGCTGCAGCCGCAGCAGCACAGCACGCTGGCCGCCCCTGGCTCAGGGCCGCAAGCCTGGCTGCGGGCGCTGCCGCCGCTAATCGCGGAGCGCGTGTGCATGGTGCCGCGACAGCAGGCTGCTGCCGCCTCCACTGCAGCCAGCGCAGCTTCACCCTTGGCATCGGCAGCAGCTGCAGCTGCCCAGCAGGAGGCACAGCAGCGGGAGGGCCAGCCAGCATATGTTCTATACTGGATGAAGACCGCAGTTCGCGGGCATGAGAACCCTGCCCTGGATGCCGCAGCCGCCGCAGCCCGGCAGCTGGGCATGCCGCTGCTGGTGGCTTCCTTTCTGCTGGCTAGCCACCCCTACGCCTCGACGCGGCGATACAAGTTTTGGCTGGAGGGGCTGAGGGACGCTCAGGCGGAGCTGCGGCGGCAGGTGGGCTGGGAAGAGTGGTGCTGCAGCTGTGCTGGGGCGGCGGCAACACTGCCGTACTCGCTGTCTTCCCTGTGTATTATGCACCTAGGCGGCCGTCGGTGTTTGGTTCTGGAGGCATATCGATGCTTGCTTCGGCAAGAGGCTCATTTGGCCTATGTCCCCCGCAGGGCGTGGAGCTGCTGGTGTTCCTGGAGGGCTGGTCAGACCAGCAGCAGCAGCAGCAGCAGCAGCAGCAGCCCATGGAGGTCGAGCCCTTGTGCACCGCAGCAGGCGGCTCAGCAGCAGCAGACCCGTATGACGCATGCTTTAGCTTCCATGCCCGCAGCTTCCGGCAGACGGGTGAGGGCCAGCCCTGCGTGGCCGATACTGAGACCAAGCTTCAACCCGCTTGCTACCACAGTCTGCATGGCACACTGCTGCCTGCAAGCACAGCACCAGCAGCCGCTCTGTTCCCACCAGCTGCCGTTTCCCCCGCTTCTCCATGCAGCTGGCTGGAAGGCGCTGCTCCGCCTGGCCTCCCATGCAGCGCTGGTTGTGACTGAGGACATGCCTGTGCCCCCCGACGCCGACTGGCTGCAGGCAAGCTGCCACGTTTCTGTGCAACAGGGCGTGCCGCAGAGGCAACTGGAGCGCAGCCCAAGCTGCTGCCACGCAGGCCTGCCATCCCTCAACGTGCTCCCCCCAATCAAACCTCCCCTGCAGGCGCTGGCTGAGGACCTGCCAGCCACCATCCCCATTGCAGCGGTTGACACAGCCTGCGTGCTGCCCATGCGCCTGGTCCGCAAGTGTCACGAGCGGGCCTACACTTTCCGGTCGGCCACAGAGGCGCAGCGGCGGCAGCGCCTCAAGATGTACGCCCCGCCACCTGCTGATCTGCTGGGCCCTGCTGCGGTTGCGCCGGCGGCGCTGCAAGGCCTGCCGTCGCTGCCGCAAGGGGCGACGGAGCCGGGCCAGCTGGGATGGCAGCCACTGGAGCTTGCAGGGATACCAGCCCTGCACCTGCAGCAGCGGCTGCGCCAAGTGCTACAAGCCTGCCCAGCTCTCGACCACAGCGTGCCCGGCGTGGCGCACCTGCCGGGCGGCAGCGTGGCGGGCTATGCGCGCTGGGAGGCCTTTAGGAAGTGAGTTGGGGAAGCTGGCATTGGTTGAGGGCCAGCAACCGGCCTGCCGTGGGCTGCATGCCTTCAGATCGGGGCATGGCTGCTGACGCTGCCCTTTTGAGCGGCAATGCCTGCCCTGACCCCTCACCTTCGCCTGTCCTCCTCCTTGCAGGAAAGGCCTGGCGCTCTATGCCGCGCGGCGCAATGATGCCATGCAGCGGGATGGAGTGAGCCGGCTGTCGGCGTACCACCACTTTGGTGGGTTTGGTTGGGAGGGGGCTGCCGGCGCTGCTGCTGCTGCGCTGTCTTGGGCCACCTGCTAGGAGGGCCTTGCAAAGCCTTGTTTGAGGGCTGCCCTCCTGCTTACAGCGCAGCGGCATTGCGTGGCGTCCCTCAGCCGCCAGTGGCTCCAGCACTCCTCATCTGCGCACCCCTCACTGCAGGCATGGTGAGCCCCTTCAAAATTGCGAGGGAGGCCGCGCTGGACAAGACTGCAGGGGCCACCAAGTTCTCGGGTGAGGGGCGGGCTGAACTGGTTGTTACATCGGTTTTTGGATCGTGTTTGAGCATCTTTTGCGGTCATGTACCGTGCTGCTCCGGATCGCTCCGGCCATGGCGCAAGAATGAGCGCACATGCAGCCTTTGATGCCAGCCGCCCGGGCCCCAACCCTGCGCTCTGCTTGCTGTCCCTGGCTGTGCGCCTGTGCAGATGAGCTGCTGATCTGGCGGGAGATTGGCTTCAACCTGTGCCTGCACCGCCACCACCAGCTGCACTCGCTGGCCGCTCTGCCGCAGTAAGCTTGCTCTGTGCAGCATACGCTTTACTGCTGCGGGTGGTGGGCCTGGCAGCCGCCACCACTTGTGGCCTGCTGTACAGGGCATTGTACAGTGCTCAGCCTGCTGCATGCATGCCGGAAACATGGCTGCCGGCGGCCCGCGCAAACTGCCTCCACACAGGTGGGCACGCGCGACTCTGGAGGAGCATGCGGGCGACCCCCGCCCGACACTGCTGCCGTACAGCCAGCTGGACCGAGGTGGCAGCGGGGACGCCTTTTGGGATGCAGCACAGAAGCAGCTGGTCCGCACGGGTGAGCAGGCTGGAGGGCGAGAGGGGCGGCTGGGGCGCTGGGCCTGCTTGGCGACATAGCCGCTGAGCTGGCGACGCACTGCCGCTTGCTGCTGCCCCTGATGGTTCCTTCTGGTCTGAAGGCGTGCAAGTTCTCCCTCCTTGCGCCTGCATGCCGCTGCGCGATCATCACACGATGCCGATTGCTTCCCTGCTGCGCAGGGGAGCTGCACAACAATGTGCGCATGACGTGGGGCAAGGCGTTCCTGCAGTGGGGCCCCTCCCCCGAGGCAGCACTGAGGTGCGGCCATGTGCTGTTTCTTGTTTGCCGCAGCATGGCACCCGTGCTGCCCTCCCCTTGCCCACTGCTGATGCGGGGCACGGCAGCAAGACCGCGCTCCATTTGCCACCTGCCCCTGCCCTTGCCCCTTTGCCACAGGGCGGCGCTGCACTGCAACCACCGCTGGGCGCTGGACGGCTGCGACCCGGCCTCCTATGCGGGCGTGCTGTGGTGCTTTGGTGAGCGCCTTGACCGGCTCCTGCCCCTAGTTGTTGCATGCTCAGCTTCAGGGCGCCCTCGAACACGCTTCTCGATTGCACCTTACTGCTGGTTTTGCCGCAGATGCCTGCAGCAGCAATCCTCCATCCTGCCGCTGAACTAGAGCATGCACGTTTGGCCTACCATACTTCACTGCTGCCCCATGCTGTCCCCCCTCCAACTGCAGGCCTGTACGACTCGCCAAAGTCCAGCCCTGGCACCCCCATCAGCGGCAGCCTGGCGCAGCGCAGCACAGCGGGGCATGGCCGCCGCCTGCCGCCGGCGGCGTATGCGCAGATGCCTGTCTGAGTTTTGTTATCGCAAAGGTCGACCTTTGCGAGACGTCTCGCTGCAAAAGCTGCACAATGAACGATTCAGGGGATATTCCACAAGGATTGGCTTGGCTACTGTATCTGGCCGTGCAGCCCCGGCGGCTGGTCACAACATGTCATCTACAACTCAATCGCAGGCCTGCGCTGGGCCCATGTCGCGTGATGGGGGAGGGAAGAGGCGGCAGAGCAGCATCACGACAGCTCGAAGCCCGCCCCGCTCTTGATGGCGTACAGCAGCTTCTCCCGCAGCGTGGCGGAGCGTCGGAAGTTGGGCAGCTGCAGAGGCGGGAGGGAGGGGGGACAGGAGCCAGGGGTTAAGACGGGCGTCAGGGGCATTGAGCACAGCGGTCAAGAAGACGAGCTCTCAACCGCCTCCTCTTGGTTGTCTGCCACCTCGCCTTGAGGGTGTTGGAGCAGGTGGAGGCGGTGGGCAGCCGGTCCACATCCTTGCCGCCCACCGCAGCCAGCAGCGAGGCGCCGCAGTCCACCTGCAAATGTCAGCGGCAGCAGCAGAGGTGTGCAAGCTGCGGCGGCCAGGTGCATAGAATGCAGCCAGGCGCGATGGTGGGCGGCACGATTGAAGCAGCAGCAGCGAGAGTGTGGAGAGGCGCCGCAAGGGCATTGGCAGCAGGAGTTCCGGACATGTGCTTGCACAACCCAGGCTCCCGACATGCGTGCTTGCCTTGTGGATGGTGAGGGGCGGGTTCAGGTGCTTGAAGCCACCCAGCGGCGCGCGGCTGCAGCTCGTCACAAACTTGAGCAGGCTGCGCTGTTCCTCCTGCAGCGCGTCAGGGAGAAAACAGAGGCAGCAGCCAGGTTGGCACTGGTCACAACCTTGCAGCAGGTTGCGCTGCTCCTCCTGCAAGAGGCCAGCCAGCGCCCCGCAGGACACGGCGGCAACCAATGCAAAGTGCGGCAGCACATGATGCGCTGCCAAGGGAACATCCGGCTTGTATGTGCTCCGTCTCAGGTCTGACGGCCACCTAGAACCCACCTGGCTCATGCCGCGGACCACCGCCCAGAAGTGCTTCACCGTGCTGCTGCCGGGCGAGTAGCCGTTGCTGCAGATCGAGGCAGTTGCAGGGGCTGAGGGTCAGGCAGCTGTAGCATACAAGCCTGGGGAAACAGGAGCCAGCATCACCCACACCAGTAAGCTCATCAAGCACGTTTGCACCGGCAACCGTCAATCACTACAGCGCCACGCCACCACCCCAGCACCTGTACACTGCGTGCGCCTGCATGTCGTCAATGTCCAGTGCTGAGGCCTCGCCGCCCCCCAGCAGCTGGTTCACTTCGCGCGGGGAGAAGAGGCGCAGCCAGGAGGATGGGATGACCTGCGCGCAGCAGTGGGAAAGCAGCATGGAACACTGTGTGCGTCGCAGGCCAACCCTGCGTGCGCCATCGGCCAAACCACACTGCCCACCACGCCGCAGCACGCAAGCTGCATTCGGCACCGCACCCGCGATAGGCCACGGCTGAAGGCGGCGGCAGCGGTGCCCAGCCGCTTGTTGAGGTGCCAATCGGCCACTAGGTAGACATACTGCAGGGAGATAGGCAGGGGGGTGGGCTGTCACTGGCTGGGAAGGTAGACCTCGTGGCAGAGGAGGCTGCTTAGCAACACACACACGATGGCCGCAAATGCCTTGCAGCTGACGGGCAAAGCCAGATGGTCGGGCGTGGTGCGCATTCCCTTCTCTCAAGCCCTCCATTGCATTTTCAATTGAGCCTCCTCCCGACGCTTGCAGCAAGGCAAGGCTTGCAGCACAACCAGGCAGCAGGCAGCGGGCCCGCACCTGCAGCAGGTTGCCCTGCGTGACCGCCAGGCGGCTGCCCCCCGGCACCAGCTCCTCGCTCACGGTGGCCCCCAGGAAGTCGCTTTCAACTGCGAGCAGAAGAGGAACAGCCGGTTCACAGCCAAGCTGTGTGGTGCTTGCAGCAAGCCGCAGATTCATAGGCACTAGATGTAACGGATGCGCTACGCACAAAATGACCACTCACCTGTGAAGTCCAGGCACAGGTCCTCAACTGGGCCCTCGTAGCGCTTGAGCTGCGGGCAGGAGCAGGGGGGCAAGTCAAGTACAGGCATGCATCTGAATCAAATGAAGCAGCCGTACATGCCGCCCGCCGCCCAAGCACGGCACCCAACTGGTTGGCGGCAAGCTCTCATGAAAACTGGTGATCACCTGCACCAGCGAGCGGTACACTTCTGGGTCCAGTGCCTGCAGCTCGTCGAATAGTGGCCAGCGGCCCTGCGATGAAAGGGGGATGGAGAGGGAACCATGCGCGAGCAGTTTATCGGCCGGTTGCAAGGGCTGAGTTCTTGTCGCAGGACTGGCATTCGCAACACGGGCCTCTTGGACGGAATGCTGACCAACCAACCAACCCATCAACACACATGCACCTGCAGCCGGCTGACAAAGAAAGGCGCCAGCGGGCAGTCCAGCAGCACGCCTGTAACAGCAGGGATGTCAGCGAACAGCATTGCACTACAATTTTGCACAAGAGGACAGAAGGCGCCCCTCTGCGTGCATGCAAAAGGGCAGGCATCAACCCACCCATAGGCAGCACCCACCTTCGTACAGGGCGCGGCCCAGCACCAGGCCCATGGTCTCTAGAGCAGCCAGCCCGCCGTCCAGCCGCTCTACAGCACAGCAGCTTGCAAGGCTTGGTTTGTAGCAGCAGGGAGGCGGGAGTGCATGCCATGCGCAAGGCAACGCCCACCATCGTGCAGGTTGTGGCTGCTGCACTGCCAGCAAACCCAAGCACAGCAACCTTGAACACTACAAGCGCGGCACCCAAGAGCACAAGCAGCCTGTGGCGGCCCACCTGCCAGGGGGTTGGGGTACGCCTGGCCATCTGGCGTGGCGGCAAACAGGCCGCGGTTGGGGTCAAACCCAGCCGACACCACGCTCTCCAGAAACTCCTTCATCAGGCCGCCCATGTCGATGCCCGCTTCCTGCACGCACAGCATATCATGGGGCGGTGTGATTTGGGGTGCTGCACCATGCTCACAAAACACTTCCTCGGGCCGTCCATGTCGACGCCCGCGTCCTGCAACAGTGTGGCACAGCTTGTGCTGAGGTGTGCACCTCAGCCAACTCACGAATGGCCACCCCGGCTCTGCCTGATACGACAGACGCCGGCTCGCCTTCAGGGGTGCTGATCTCCCAACTAGTGTGCAATTGGCACCAACCCGCCAGCACCCGCCTGCACAATCAGTACCAACCCGCCCACCTGCAGGCCCTGCTGGTTGATGAATGTGATGGCCAGCCGGGACTTGACGGCACTGCCCATGCGCCCCAGCTGCGTGAGAGGGAAGGCCGTCAGATGGAAGGGCGCTGCGTAAGCATGCTGTGCGCATCATCCGGCATGGGGCGCAGAGCTGCTTGCGTGCTAGGTGGACCTGCAGTGAAGCAACTGCAGGCCGTTGCCGCACCTGCGCCGCCGCATCCTCCAGCACATAGCCGCGCCGTATGGTGAGCGGCAGGGGGCGTGCGCCGCCATCCACTGGGGCCAGATTGTAGCCGCAGCTGTGGGGGGATGGGATGGAGGGCCAAGGTGCCGAGCAGGGAGCACGATTGAGGACGCACCTCATATAGCGGTTGGCTCAGTTAGTTGGATTGGATACAGTCCACAAGCCAGAAGGCCAGTTGGCAGTTCCCCAGGCAGTCCCCAACATAAACCCACCCCACCCCACCTCCGGCGACCGGCGACCCGCGCCCCTCCCGGCAGCCATCCAAAACAATGAGTTTCTCCACCCTCCCCCTCAACAATTCGCTCACCGCTCCTTGTCGGTGTCGATCAGCGCCCGAAAGACAGCCACCCGCTCCTCAAACGGCACGCACTGTGGAGCCGCTGTTAGGATGGCGGCAACTGCTGCAGGCCGGGAGACCGCCGCTGTTCCAATGCCCGCTACAGGTACTGCCCCTGCCGGTGCACCAGCACCTCGAGGAGAGGAGGCCGGCCGCCCTGGCTGCCCCTCGCTGCTGCTGTCCTCCTCACTGGCCAGCAGAGCGCGGACCACAGCGGCGCCCGACACCTGCTGTGCCTGCTGTGCCTGCTGGGTGGCGGCTCCACTTGGCGTGCGTCCCACTAGATGGTAGTAAGGCTCCAGCCACAGCGCAGCCGGGCAGAACTGACGGCGGGCGTCGCGCTCATACAGCGCCCTGCAGCTTGCAGCGGAGGGCAGCGAGAATACTGAGCAAGGCAGCGTGCTCTCACAGCCTGGCCGCAAAGGTTAAAGTGAGTGAGGCAGGTGCATGGTTGTACATACAGCCGGCAGCCAGCGCTCCAGCGCACAGCGGCCTTCTACTCATGGCAGCGCACCTGTGCAGCAGCGGCGCCGCCTGCTGCAGCATGCAATAGTCCCGCCCCAGGCTGCCGCCCTTGCCGCCCGCCGGCCGACCGGCACCGCTGCTGCTACCGCCGACACCACCGCCGCTGCTGTTGTCCGGCAGCTGTGTTCTGAAGACGAGGGTGTTGAGCGCGGCGGCGATGGCGCGCTGCTGCCCCAGCGAGAAGGGCTGCTGGCGCTCCCAGAATTCCCAATCGTCCACAACGGCCAGATGGTGGCAGTACACCCTGCAGCAGCAGGGCGAACCTGGGGCCTTGGTCTGTGGTGGCCGCACACAGAGTCGCCAACCCATTGCTGGGGATCGGCAGGTGCCGCGCAGGCCACGAGCGGCATCCTTCACAACTGCTTTCCGCCCGTCATTAGTAGGGGCACAGCTGCACTGCCACAAGATAGCGAAAGCACAAAACTGCTGCCCACCTGCAGAACAGCCCCAGCTCTGCAGCTGCCTGCGGCTGCAGGCCCGCTATGCCGCGGCGCAGCGTGGACACCTCCCACCCGCGAGTGGCCTGCAGGTCGATGATTTGGTGGACAATAAACCTTGGTTGAACACCTGCAACGAGCGCATGGGTGTGCACAACGACAGTGCCGGCAAACCAACCAGGAACAGCCCGCGCGTGCCTGCAGCGGCGCCTCCAACGGCAGCCCAATGGTCGTGGCCAGGTGGCGCCACAGCCGTGCCAGCACCTGGGTACCAAACGCAAGCGCCGACAGCAGCCGGGCTGTGGCCGCCTGGCCGGCTTTGCCGCTGCTGCCGCCGCCGCCGCTGCTGCTGCTGCCTTTGGAGCGAGCCGAGTCTGCCAGCAGCAGCAGGGAGTGATAGAGCTGCACAAACTGGGGCAGCTGCAGCAGCTGCAGCAGCTGCGAGGCAAACGTGCCTTCAGCAAATGGCCAGAGATGCTGCTCCAGTGCCTCGGCTGTTGCCAAGCTGCCCGACTCAACTGCTGGCCGCAGCAGGGCCACGGCAGCAGCCCCCAGTGCAGGGGCCACACCCGGCTGCTGCAGCAGTGCGGAGGGTGGCAAGTAGGCCAGCTGCCGCTTTTCACCCGCCGCTGCTGCCCCTGGCGCCGGGGCAGCTTGTGCACCCACTTTCTTGCCGGCTGCTAGTTGGACGAGCGTGCCCAGAAGGCACAGCATGGCGCTTGCTGTGTCCTGGCGCGGCCCTCCTGCTACTGCTGCTGCTGCTGCCGTACCGCTTGCTGGCTGCCATGTTGCTGCTGCCTCCAACAGCGCCGCAAAGCCTTGGGCAGCGGTCAGCTGTGCTACTGTAGCTGGGCTCAGCAGCGGTAGGAGCCCCGCAGTTGACAGCAGCTGCAGCAGGTGCTGCGCAGCAGCCTGCGCCTCAGCAGAGCTGCCATCGCTGCTGCTGATGGCATCGCTGCCGCCCGTCTCCTGCTTGAGCTGGCACCACAGCTGCAGCTGTGCCAGCACTAGGCTGTTCAACACGGCAGCCAGCTGCTGCTGCTGCTGCTGCTGCTGTTGTGGCGGCGGCGGAGCACCCTCACTGCCTGCCTGCAATTCCAGCTGCCCGGCCAGCCGCTGCGCTGCCGCACTGAGCAGCGGCAGCGGTGCCAGCCCGGCGTGTAGTCGCCGGCGCAGCTGCTGCAGCCGCAGGGCTTCGTCCGACTGGCTATCGGCAGGCCAGCATTTCCACTGAGTGGCTGGCTGGCCGCACAGTACGCTCACTATCCTCCCTGCAGCCGCCTGCAGCAAAGGGTCCAAGCTGCCAGCCGGACCGTTAGGCGTGCCCAGCACAGCACAGCACAGCAGCAGCAGGCGCTGCAGCTGCCCATCCATGCGCGCCTGCTCCTGCTGCTCGTCTGCCGCGGCAGCCAGGGCCAGCACGCTGTGCTGCGCTTCGGGCGCTGCCAGGCTGCGCAGCAGCAGGGCGAAGCAGCCGCGCAGTGGCGCGGTGTCAGCCAGCAGAGCTGCCGGCAGCGGGCCCCCAGCCAAGAGCCCCGCTCGGATCGAGGGTGCCGTGGCAGCTGGTAGGTAGGCTTGCAGCACTGGAGGCAGCAGCAAGTTGGCTACGTCTGCCGCCGGCACCGCCTGCTGCGTCTGAGCCACTGCACTGCCATGCTGCTGAAGCCACTGCGTGCGCAGCCGCCGGCGTACAGCCGCCCGCGTCGAGCTGCCCCTCCACCAGCGCTGGATGGCTGCGGCAGACCGCTGCTGCTGCCGCTCCCGCTGCCGCTCCGCGCGCTCGGCCTTGGCCTTGGCCAGCACCTCGTCGCTGCATGATGTGAGACGGGGTGGCTGCGAGCTGCAGGCATGCGACTTGGCAAGGACTGCAGGCACTCGTCGCGCGGCGGCAGTGCTGGCCCCGCTGCCGCCGCCGCCACCGTCGCAGAGGCTCACCTGCTACTCTCTCGCGGCTTGCCACGGCTTGCGGCCGCGGCCCTGCGCTTGTAGTCAAAGTCCATGGCCGTGGGCGGCGCCAGAAGCAAGAGGCAGGGTTTGCAGGGCGGCTGAAGGGCCGCAGCGCGGCCCACGCCCGCTCCAGACAGTTGTCGAGAACCGCCGATCGACTGTGCTTGCCTGTGATCGCGCTGAACGGCCCTGGGGAAGCTGCATTGGGTGCCCCGTGGCGCATTTTCTTGCTGTCCAGCCAAACGGCGATCGGGCATCGCCTGTGTCATCTTCGCCGTTCTCTAAATTGCACCAGCCAGCCGCATTGGGCGCACCGCTCCCCCGGCCTCGGCCCGCCCTCCACACCTCCTATGCTCGCTTGCAGCCTGCGTGCCGCTGCACGGGCTGCTCCTCTCAACCGCGCACCCGCTCTTGCCAAGCGCCTGACCGCCAGCCCTCGCCGCACCATGGCCGCCGCCACCGCCGCCACTCCCTCCGTCAAGCAGGTGGGCCGTGGCTCCCTGCTGCTCCTGCTGGCCATGGCCCTCGCCCCAGCAGCAGCGCTGGCCCCGCCCTCATGCCTGGCTGGTGCGGCGGCCAAGGCCTGCCCCAGCGGTGGCAGCACCGCCAAGCAGGTGTGCGCTGGCCGGCTGCCGGTCAGCACAGCGCTGCGCGCTGCTTGCTAGATGGGCCTGTTGCCACCAACCTGCCATGCTGCCTGCCATCCGTAATGACCATTTGGTGCAGGACTATGATGTACTGTGCAAGAAGCTGAAGGAGGTGTCCGCCCTCAGCGGCATCAATGGCCTGCTGGTGCGTTTTCGTGTGGCAGGGGTGGGAGGGCAGCAGTAATGCTCTGTTGCAGCAAGCGCCCATCGTGCAGCGCAGCAGCTTGAGTTTCCACCTACCGGAGTTCCCACAGACCCAGCCAGTCGCCTGCGTCCTCATCGGTTTTGTTTGGTACCGGCTCTGCTGGCAGGGGTGGGACGAGATGGTGCAGCTGCCGCCCAATGCAGTGGGCGCCCGTGCCGCACAAAAGGCGGCGCTGGCAGGTGAGTTGTATTGCCAGCCATGCACTGTACGGTCCAGCAGACCTGTAGCGAAAGCCGCCGGCGTGCACCGCGGCATGTGCCTCCGCCTGTGCGCCTGCCAACAGCGGCCAGCAGCAGCAATGTGACTGTTCACCGTAAACCTTTGGACCAACCAACCACCTGCCACACTGCCCAATCAGGCGTGCTGCACGAGAAGCAGACGGAGGCGGAGATTGGCGAGCTGCTGCAGCGCTTGCAGGCCGCCAACCTGGAGGCCGAGGGTCTGAACGAGTATGAGCGGGTGAGGGATGGAGGGGGGGAGGGCCTGAGGGGCTGACGCAGTAAGAGTAAGCTTTGGGGTGAGGGGTTGAGGGCCTGAACGAGGACGAGCGGGTGTGTGCTGCCCGCCCCCACTGACTGCGAGTCTGTGGGAGCCGCCCCGCCCACCAGTTCCGTACCCTGACAACCTGAACAACTTGCGCGCGCACACGTGTGCTCGCAGGCCAATGTGCGGGAGGCTGCCCGCGACTACCGCAAGCTGACGGCGGTGCCCAAGGAGCTGGCGCAGCGGGAGGCGGAGCTGGAGTCGCGGGGGTACCAGGTGGGGAGGGAGG
>VIYQ01001123.1:0-12929 GCA_009928355.1 Chlorella sp. CH2018
GGGGGTGGGGCTGCATGGGTGGGAGCCCCAAACGCGCATGCGCACAACGCCACGCAGGAAATGCCATCTGCCCTGCTCCATGGGTTGCAGGCTGGCTGGGGAACTGGGTCACATCTAGGCCAGGTTGGGGTGGGCGGGCCCGGCCGTGGAGCAGGGCAGATCCCGCCGCAGCCTGGCCTAGCTGTGTCCTCGTTCACCAGCCACACCAGCCAGCCTGCGCACCCCACCATGCAGCCCGGCCTACCTTGAGGTCCGGCTCGATGAAGGCCTTGTACATGGGGTACACCGTCTCAGAAATCTGCGGAGGGGAATGCAGACCGGCTCAGAGTGAGGCCATGCCGAGCACAGAGCGGCGGCACAGCACAGCGCGTGCACGCGTGCGCTTGCCACAGCCGCAGGTCAATCATGGCACGAGTCTGGCCACCCACACTTGCTGCGCGCTCTGCCGTGTCCAGCACACCTGCCCCCTACCTGCTGGATGATTTCCTCGGGCGCCTGGCCGGAGCGGTTGATGTCGCGCAGCACGCGCTTGACCAGGTCAAAGTGCACGCCGCCGGTGATGGACACCCGCAGGTCCAGCTGCAGGGCAGGGGCACCAAAGGGGGAAGGAGGGGTTGGTCGCGTGATGCAGAGCAAGCAGCAAGCCCGCACCTGTTGCACAGCGGTCCACCGCAGGCCGTCCTGCCGCTGATCCCGGCTGCCACTGCCCCGCAGGCCTCAGCGCCGTGCGGCAGCTCCGGTACGGCCCCGCCACCATGCCGGATAGGCAGGGCATGGCCGGCGCAGCTGACCTGGGGCCGCAGGCGCGCGTTGAGCGCATAGATGCCCTCCAGGATGACCACCCGGCTCTCGGGCACCTCCACAGTGCGGTACCCCACGCGCCGGCTCTCCTTGAAGTCGTAGATGGGCACCTGGGGAGGGGAGGGCATGCACCGGCCAGTGACAGGCGTGCATGGTTTGGCAGTATGGGGCAGGGCTGCAGGATGCCGCTGTGCGCGCCATGCAACTTGTGCCCTTGCTGTTGGCAGCTGCGCTGTGATGGCGCGCGCTTCCACGCCCACCCACCTGTGTGGGCCGCCCCTCCTTGAGGTCCTTGATGTTGGCCAGCAGCGTGTCGTAATCGGTGATGCGCGGGTCTGCAGCAGAAGCATGGCGCAGGGTGGTTGGCAGGGGCTGCAATGAGCTGGGAGGGGTGGGCTGCAGGGTTGTAGGGCCCGGGAGGGCGGGCGGCGGCAAGCCGCACCGTGTGGCTGCAGTGGCACGGCAGGAATGCCACACCACAGTATGGCCATAGCATTCCCTTCTTCAAGCAGCCTGCTGCCCTCCCTTGCAACCGCTCACAACCGCCATGCAATCAGCACCACACACGCACCATCAAAGTTGCCGTCGATGACCTTGGAGCCGTCGTTGTAGTTGTCCATGGACAGCAGCGCGCAGCCGGGGATGAACGACTTGATCTTGGCGGAGAAGGCCGTCTTGCCGGAGCCGCTGGGGCCAGCAAGGCCCACCTGCGACAAGGGAGCAGGGGTCAGGGGCAGGGCGGCAGGGTGAGCCGTGAGGGAGGCCGGCGGTGGACGGGATTCCCTTGCGGGCACGGAGCCAGCAGCCGCACACCGCCTGCCCCTGACACCGCTGACGCACGCTTCCCCTCCCCGCCCTCCGACGCACCAGGATGGTGTCCTTGTTGTGCTGCGTCAGCAGCTGGATGGCGCGCACAAACATGAAGAAGCCCTTGTCGAACGAAAACTCGCTCTCCAGCGGCTTGATGGTGTAGCGGGTGGCGCCGTCGGGCTGCCGCACCTTGACCAGCTCCAGCTGGTCCTTGAGCAGCGCATTGCCGCCCTGGGGAGGAGCCAGGGCGAGTGGGGAGGGCGGCAGGGTGGGCGGCGTGGCGCGCAAGGCTGGCAACCGAACGCGCGGCGCTCGGTTGGGGGCGGCCGGCAGCGGCCGGCAGGGCTGGGCGGCGGGGCGGGCAGCCGGGCGGCCCATTGGCAGCCGGAGCCGCTGCGATGCGCCCAGCAGCGACAGGCGGGCCGCAGAAGGCGGCCAGGCGGCGATACGCGGCCGCCGCTCGGCCTCGGGGTCGCACGTGCCAAACAGCGCTTCGCCGCCCACATCGGTGCCGGGCAGCGATACTGATCGGCCAGCACGTGCGGCAGCCGCCCGGCGGGCGCTTTACCAACACTTCAAAGCCGCCCACGCCTGTCCAGCGCTCCCGCCCCGCCTGCCCCGCGGCCATCGCACCTTGGTGGGCTTGGGCAGCTCGACGGTCATGTTTCGCCTCGACGCGCCTTCCGCCATGCGTCGCCGCCTCCCAGGGAGGGCTGGGGGACTGCTTTTGATGGCTCGGGGATGCCCGAAGGCAGGGCTCGTTGCGCAGAGCAACAGCAGGGAGGCGGGCAGGCCTGCGGGCCTTGTGGGCAGCCGCCGCCACGCGAGCGCTTTGACGATGCGCCGCGACGGGGGCCGCACGACAATGCGCGAGCGGGCTGGCCGCTTTCTCACCATACTGCACATGTGCAATGGTGTGTGGTTCGCACACACTGCACTCCGCGCTGGGCAGGATTGAGGGGCTTGAGTGAATGCCGTTGGCGTCTGCTCGCCCGCTGCCACCCTGCAGCCAGTGCCTGCCCATCCCGGGCCCTCTGGCATGGATCCGGGTGTGCACCAGCACGCCTGCAAGCTCCGCAACGGCATGTGGAATGCCCAGACTGCGCCGATGCATCATGCAAGGGCCGATACCTTACTGCAGCGACCCGCAGACGACTCACGGCCGAGGGGCATGCTCAAGGGCACGTTGCCGGCCAACAGCCAACCCATCCCCACACGTTTGGCCAGCGTGCAAAGGCTGCTGCACTACTGCACAATATCACAGTGTGTTATTGCCACCCGCAGGCACGGAAAAACAAGCAGGGAAGGCCCGGAACCCGCTAGGGTTTGCCGTGCAACGGACAGATGGGCGGCAGCGGCAGCGGGCGGCAGGCCTCTGCTAGTAGCCCCTGTAGCCTGATCGAGCTTCTCCAGCTCTTTGTCCTGGCTCCGGGCCGCTCACGATGAGCTCTGCAGCCTTTGCTGGTTCACAAGAGCCGGCCGCGGGCTCCGCGAGCGGGCCTGAGGCGGCACGGCAGCCACACAGCGACGCATCGGCGGGCGCAGAGGCTGTGGGCGCAGGGCAGGCGGCCGAGCAGGGGGGTGGCGGCGATGCCGCCGCCAGGCGACCCTTGCCCGAGCAGCCAGACGCGCAAGCTCTGCACAGGCGAGTGCCTGCGCTTGTTCTTTGCTGGATTCTGCTCCTGCTCTTGTCCTTGCATGCTCCTGCTGCTGCTCCTGTGTTTGCATGCTCCTGCTGCTGCTCTCTGCTGCTGCGCTGCACAGCAAGTTGAAAACAGCCACAGGCTTGCAAGCAAACAGCTTTCTCACAGCGTCATGTACCGGCAGGAATGAACCATTTTCGCCTTCCCTGCATTCATGCTTGCCTCCCCTGCAGCTGCGTCGTGCGGTTCAAGGTGCTGCGTGGCGAGGAGGAGAAGGCGGCGGGGGAGCTCAACAGCGAGGAGCGAGCCCTGGAGACCAAGTTCAAGTGTGTGGGCTGCTGCCACCCCTGCCGCTGCTGCTGCTGCTGCCCGGTCTTGCTGTGCCCTTGGCGGACGGCCCACCCGCGTTGCTTGGCATTGCCGTTCTTTCCTCGTCCTGACCATTTGGGGAGGGGAGTTGCGCACAGACCGGGCTGAGGATGACCAGCGTCGGCATGGACACCCTGCACGCCCATCCACGCCAGCAGTGTGCCTCCACCCTCGCCAGCATGTCTCATGCCTGCCCTCTGCCTCCCCACCATGACGCCCACACAGCAACCGCGCGTACCTGCTGGTGCTGACTGCTGAGTCTGCTGAGCTGTATGCCACGCGGCGGGCTGACTTTTCCCGCGACGACCACGGGGAGGGCGAGGTGGAGGGCAGCGGCAGCAGCGAGGGCACGCTGGCTGCCATGCGCGCTGCGGTGATGGACCCCCTGCAGGTGCGGCTGGTGGTGAATGGGGGATGTGTGCCCGGCACGTGTTTGATAGACTGCTTGGTTGCAACCTGCTTGTGCGCGGCTGCTGCAACACGCTGGGCTGCAAGTGGTTCCCAATCCCGGCATTGCGACACCGACATTTGGTGCGCCAAACAACAGTAATGCCCTCATGCCGCAGGATGCGCTGCCCGAGTTTGTGCTCAAGGGCCTGCAGGCGGGCCCCCGGGCGGTGAAGCTGGGCGTCAAGGCAGGCATGGCGGGGGCCACCCGCATGGCCGACTGCCTCGTGCCGCGCACAGTCAGCAAAGACAAGGAGCTGCTGGTGCGGCCAGATGAGGTGGAGGCGGATGGGCTGGTCACATTAGTCATCGCACTCAGCCAGGTGAGGCGCGCATGGGGTGCATAGGGTGGTGCGGGAGTGGGCACGGGCGTGGGCATGTATGCGGTGTGGGGGCGTGCGGCTGGCTTTGCATACAGGCACGCCCATTGCCACGCGTTGCCTCTTTTCTGGGCACTCCATGCAAATGTCAGATCCTGGACGTGCGCCAGTCCGGATCTTCCATCCTGGTCACCTTTCGGCGGCAGAAGCCACGCATCCGCCTGACGGCTCGCGCCCAAAAGTACCTGCTCACGCCCTGGGCTGACATCAACCAGGCGGGTGGGGGAGGCCGTTCTTGCTGCGAGCATTGGGCGGGCTGGAGTGAGAGAGCGTGCACTGGCTTGCGGGCGTTCTGTCATGAGGTGTGCAGGTGCACATCACTGCCACCGCGCGCTTCTTTTTGAAGGTGATCCAGCTGCCTGCCACTTTCTTGCAGGACCCCGCCACACGCACCTGCGTGCTGAAGCTGTGCAATGAAGCGGCGGCCAGCGAGCTGACGGCCGCATTCGCCACTGCCCGCGAGCGCCTGCATGCGGCTGTGCAGGCGAGCTGAGCTGGGGCTGCGTCCATGGGTCGCTGAGGCAGTGCCGCAGGTTGCTGTTGCCCCCGCCACGGCATGTGCGTGATGCTGCACAGTACCTACCACCAACCTGGCCATGCCTCTCAAGCCCTCCCCACTTGCAGTGGCTGTCCCGCGGCCTGCCACTGATGGATGCACCAGCACCCACCCTGGTGACCGCCTCTGCAGCAGGCAGCAGCGGGTGCGGGGCCGGCGCCGAGGTGCTGGCGGTGGCGCCAGCCTGGGGCAGCCCGATCCTGCTGCCTCGGCCATACCAGGAGGCCGCAGTTGATGTGGCGGCGGGAGCAGTTGGGCCCCGCTTCAGTGTATTCCTGTCCACCCCTCTGGGTCCCGCCAAAGCAGACATCTGCAGCCAGCAGCTGGCAGAGGCCTACCGTGATGGCCGGCGGCCGGTGACTGTGGAGGCGCAGCCGCTGCTGCCGGACAGCAATGCAGCGGTGACTGCCGGCGCGGGGCAGCTGCGGGTGCTGCTGCAGGCAGGAGTGGAGAAACGCAAAGATCAAGACATGGAAGATCCACCTGCGGAAGCGGTGAGGTCCATGCTGGTGGCAGCCGACTATGGGAGGCAGGAAGTGGTTGCAGCCTGCTACGCAGCTGCACCTTACCAATTGCCTGGCATTTTCGTGCCGCCCCTGTGCAGGACTGCCCTGCACAGCCGCGCTCAGCCGACGGCCACATGATGGCGTTGGCTGTGGCGGGAGCGGTGACGGCAGTGCTGGCCGCCTGGCTGCAGCTGCTGCTGGGCGGTGGTGAGATACGGCACCTGCTTGTGCTGCTGAGCTGCTGCCAACTGCTGAGGAGCTCAGTTGCTGCGGGTGAAGTATGGCTGTTGGCCATTCAGTTTGTCAGGCACTGAAACTCAACTCCCCAATTGACCTTTCGCCTGCTGCAGGTGCTGCCGGCAGGTCCCTGCTCCAATGGGCAGCCTTCCTAGCCGCCCTGCTCGTGCTGCTCCTACTTGCTGCCATACAGTGGTCACAGCACAGCGCCCGCAGCAGCCGCGCGTCGCGTGCTGCACAGCAGGAGGGCAGCTGGGTGCTCAAGCTGCTGCAAGCCACACTGGTGGCCGCCGGCAGGGAGCCGCTGCTGCAGCAGGTGGCGGCCGAGGCGGGTGTGGCTGGGCCAGCGGCAGGCAAGGCGGGCGATGCCGAGCAGCTGCCCGAGGCATACCGGTGAGGGTGCATGCTGAGGGCAGGGTTGGACTGTCTCGAGTTTGCATGGCTGGAGCGGTTGCTGGCAAGACCGGCAGGTTTAAGTTGCAAGAACACCGCCCGCTGCACATGCACAGGCATTGTTTTGCCATGTTGTGTTTGCCGCACAATCCCGTAAAGCCACCAGCGCCTGCCCACGTGCAGTCGACCCGCCGCCTGCCTCCCTGCCTTCCCACAGGAGCCTGATCAGCAAGCACAGTGGCGTGCTGGATGCCAACATCGCCTATCGGTTCCTGGCCACGTATCCAAGCCCCAACAAGGGCTACACCGCGCTGTCGGAGTGTGTGGTGAGTGGTGCTGAACTTCACACACATGGTGGCGTGGGGCACCTTTGAGGCCGGCAATCAGTCTCGGCAGTGTTGATCCTATCTACTTGGCACGCGCAAGCCCATGGTGCTGCCACCCCCCAAACTGTGTGCAGGAGTGGCGGGTGCAGCATGGGCTGGTGGGGCTGCTGGACCAGCCGCACCCCAAGGTAGATTGCATGGGAGGGCGGCAGCTGCGCTTCAGTTGGGTGGCTGCACCAACTGCTAGCCCATGGTGTGCTTGCGCGCCACACCTGGCACCCAGGCTCTGGAATCTCAGCTGTGTTGCCGCCTCGTGCTGCAGTTCACGCTCATCAAGCAGCACTACCCGCACGCTGTGCTGGGCTACAGCAGGAAGAAGGACTGCATCGTCACGGTGAGGGCGGAGCGGGTGCTGCTGTGGTGGGGCGCGCCAGCTGGGCTTCAGAGCCTTGCAAGCGGCTGTGTGGCGCAGTCGAGCTGGCCCTGCCTGCCGCGCCAACCGCTGGTCGCCCCACCTTGCCATGATGCGCTGCACGCAATCCACTGTGCTAAACCGTAAGGTGTCTCCCACACGCAGCTGGACTCGTACGGCGTGTGGAAGCGCTCGTTCGAAGCACTGAAAGCAGAGGGTGGGCCTGGGGCCTGTGGAATGCTGCCTGCTGCCGATGTTTGCAGTCGCAACCGCTGCCTGGTGCCATGCCTCAATGATTAGTGCGTGGACACCATCCGTCTGCCCAGTCGGTTTGTGACCGCAACCTTTTGCCCACCACTGCCCCCTGACTTCACCCCTCCCGCCCCCACCAGGTGTGACCGATGATGAGCTGCTGCGCCACCTCATGCTGTGCATGGACTACTACTTTGGTGTGCTGGACACACGGCCCTGGCCCCACGGTGCGACCGCGCTGCCTGGGTGGTGCTCGGCTGCAGCCAGGTCCGCAGGCTTGTCACGCTGTGGGAGTGCAAGCATGACTTGGCAGGCCAGCCGTAGCAGCAGCGCTCACATCCGGGGGCTTGCCATAACCCTCACCCAGCCCTCCCCCTGCCTCGACTTGCGTGCCCCAGGCAAGAGCGTCAACATTGTGGACCTGGCTGGGCTGAAAATGTCAGACGCGGCGGGCGAGGCGTTCCGCTTCATCAGCAAGGCCGGCAGTGAGTGCCGAGTGAATCTATCTATCTGCCTAGCTCGGTGCAATGGCGCTAGGGGAGAGCCGCTTCGCGTGCTGTGCACCGCGCAACAGCCGGGCTTGCACAAACGTGCCTGCTTGCAAGCTTGTGATGTCCGCTGACTGTCTTTCTTTCTTCTCATGCCCCTCACCATCCCCACACCCACCCACTCATCCCCAGGCCTGCTGAACCTGCACTACCCTGGCCGCCTGCACAAGGCATTCCTGATTGGTGCTCCCTCCTGGTGGAGCGTGGTGTGGCGCCTGGTCAGCCCACTCATCCATCCTCAGACGCGCGAGCTGCTGGCGGTATACAGTATCAAGGCAAGGTGGCGGGGTGGGCCGATCAAAGCAGCTTGTTTAGGCGTAAACTTGGCTGGCCCCTTGCTTGCAAGTGCACGCAAAGAGGGCCATGCGCTGCCGCAGTCATGCTGCACACGCATGCAGCAGCTGGACCTGATGCAGCCCCACCCCGCACGGCTGCCCCCACAGGACAAGGCCGCTGCCCGCGAGGCGCTGCTGGAGTGGGTGGACGAGGACGTGCTGCCCAAGGGTGCGGGCACTGCCTCAATGACGGTTGTATGCGCTGCAGCTGCTGCGCAGGGTCCGCTGGGCAAGGTCTGCTGATCAGCTTTCGTCAGCTCAAGAGCCAAACTGCCATCCCCCGCCACCCGCAGAGTACGGCGGCACCAGCCAGGCCGGCATCTACGACAACGAGCTGGAGCAGCGCTTCTGGGCCCATGTGGCGGACAGGAATGAATCCAGCACCAGCGGCAAGGCGGGATTGGAGGGCAGCGGGAGCTTTGCATCCACCGACCGGCCAGGGACGCCGCCCCTGGGTGATGCAGCCCGGTGACTGCCATATGCTGTGCGTGTGTGAGTGATGTGAGTGTGCACCGTACTGTGTTTTGTTTACTGCTGTAGTGCTAAGCAATCCGCAACAATAGGTGAAGCGCTTGGAAAGAGAGCCGGCCGGGAAGAGGCAACCAATCTCAGCAAGGCATGGGGGAAGACGTTGGGCAACAAGGGTGAAAGCACGGTTAGTACGAATAGTTAGAGCAATCCACATCTAGTTCAATATTAAGCTGGGCTCACGGGGTCGCCTGTGGACATAGTAGGGCGCGTGCGCAAAGTTTGCTTGTTCTCTAGTGTTTGGTTTGCTTTTGGGGGGCTGCGGGCGGTGAGTGCCCGCCTGCCGCAGCGGCCGGCCGGTGCAGGTTGTGCTTGGTGGTGCCGCCGCCAGGCCCGGCCACCAGCTGCTTGTACATGGACAGCCGTGCTGCACTAGCAGAAGACTTGTGGGCAGCAGCCGCCCGCCCTACCCTAGTGGCCGCAGCAGGGTGGCTCCAAGAAGCTGCCGACCGCTGCACCGCCTCCTCCTCCTCCTCAGCGCCATGCTTGGCAGCGCTGCCGCCCAGCCGGCCTGCGCCGCCGGCCTTGCCAGCACCCTCTCCGGGCAGCGAGGCCATCCGGCTGCCACGCTTGGCGGGCCCCAGGCCCCGACCGCTGGGCAGCCGTGCCAAGGGCCCCTTGCCGCCAGATGCGCCGGCGGCCAGGCTGCCCTTGCGGCTCACAGGCGGGCTGATGCTGGCGGTGCTATTCTTGCGGCTGGCGGTGGGTGAGGTGGCCCCCGAGCCTGCAGTCAGGCTGGGCAGGCTGCTGGCGGGCAGGCTGCTGTAAGCGCTGGTGAAGCTGAGGGTCTCAGAAGGCTCTGGGCCGTGGACAGCTCGGATCAAATCCTGCAAGGGCACAGCGAGGAAGCAGGGATTCAGGCAGGCCGGCTGGAGAGCAGCAGGCACGGAGCATCCTGTCTAGCGCATAGCCAGAAGGCAGGTTGCAAGCGCCCCTCCCAGGCTTCACACCTCCACATTGCCACTGGGTCCCGCGGGCGCCAGGTCAGCAGGAAGCGCATCCGCAAACCGCACGCCCTTGGTGCTAGTAGAGCGCAGTGGCGGGCCAGCGGCAGCCTCGTGGCTGCTGGTGGGGATAACGCCGCCTGCTGGGGCTGGTGCAGAAGCTGGGGATGCAGGCGCAGCGCTCGGGGGCTGGGCAGCCTGGCGGCTTGACATGGAGCGAGGCAGCGAGGGGCTGCGCTGGTAGGCTGGGGAAGGCGCGCCCGCTGCAGCCGAAGGCGTGCCCCCACCGCTGGCTAGCTTGACGGAGGGCACCCGCCGCACCAGCCCCGATGCACCAGGGCTGCCGCCGGAGGGGCTGCCCCTGCTGCGGGGGCTGGCCGGCGCGCCGTACCCGCTGCTGTGCACGTAGCTGTAGTCCCGGCTGCTGCTGCTGGTGGCGTACGCCCGGATCTGCACAGGTGGCGGCGACAGCCGCTGCTTCTGCTTGCCACCGGAGGAGGGAGGCACCGTGGTGCCTGGAGCAGCCGGAGCGGCAGGGGGCACTTGGGCCGGAGGCAGGGCAGGTGGGCTGGGAGAAGAGGGTGCGGCGCCAGCGGTCGTGGCGGCAGCGCCAGCAGCCGGCTTGCGCCCCAGCAGCTTGTTGAGCAGGGACGAGGCTGACTTGGCGATGCCGGAGCCAATGGAGCTGCCACTGGGCGACTGCTTGCCCTTGCTCTTGGCTGCACCAACTGCTGCCCCACGGCTGGTGCTGGTGGTGGGAGAGGCAGATGCCGCAGGTGGGGGTGATGCCGAGGCCTGAATGCTGGTTTGGTGCGCGAGGCTCTTCACCCTGCCCTTGGCGGCCACATCCGCCGCCTGCTGGCCCTCATGGGCATCATGCTCCGCCTGCTCGGGCCGTGCTGCCGCCACTGGTGCCTGCTCAGGGATACCGCTGGCATCCCCCGTCACGCCATGCATGGCCGGGATGAAGCCGTTGGCAGCTGCCTGGCTGCCCTCGCCCGCTGCAGCCACAGCGGCCTGCTGCTTTTTGGAGGGTGCCTCAACCAGCATGCTGGCGCTGTCTGGCTGGGAGGCAGGCTCCGACTCGCTGCTGCGCTGCTCTGGAATGGGGTCCAGCCCAGCAGCAGGCGGCCCGTCCGCGTCCTGTGCTGCAGCTGGCACCGTGGGGCAGCCAACTGGCGTGCCACCCTCTGCCAGGTCCTGAAGTGCGGGTGAGGAGATGGCCTTGCGCAGAGAGGGCAGCCGGGCTGTGGCTGAGAGCAGCGGCGGCATGGCCAATGGCTCCTGCCCTGCGTGCTGCTGCGTGGCCCCCGCAAGTGGCGGCAGGGACGCAGCATCCAAGCTTTTGCTGCTGCTACTGGCACTGCCGGCGGGGCTGCCGGCGGAGCGGCTTCCGCTGCCCTTGCGCCCCGGCAGGGCGCCGCGCGGGGAGTGGTGGGAGCTGCGCTCGGGAGGCGGTGGCGGCAGGGCCATGCTCTTGTACAGCTCCTGGGAGGGTGGGGGACCGAGGCGACACTTCGGGCGTTGTTGACACATGCAGGCACCGCCTCACTCTGGTAGATCAGCACCACGCATAGCAACCGCCAGTGTCCAGCTGCCTCACCAGGAACCCGCTCGGCGGCTCTGCAGCTGCTGGTGCCAGTGCCGCGGCCTGAGGCAGGCCCATGGAAGAGCTGAGGGCCCGCAGGGCAGCCACGCTGTGGGTGAACGAGTGGCCGCTTGTCTCTGCAGCCAGGTGAGCAGGCAAGGAGGGCAGGTGGCGGGCTGAGGGTGGCAGGAGAGAAGCAGGCAGGAACGTTGAAAGGCAGTAATTGCGCACCAGCACCCCACCACGCTTACCTATGCTGGCACTGGTGCTGGAGGCGCTCACATAGCTTGCGGCGCTGAAGAAGCTGCCGTCAGCAGTGGCCGTGGCCGCTACGAGGCCATGGCCGGAGGTGGCGCGCTGTGGTTGGGCCACAACATGCTGCTGCGGTGGAGGCTGGTTGGCACGGCTCGTGCCCACGCCGTTGCTGCCTGCCTGATGGATCTCTGCCGCCGTTGCCGCTGTGGCAGGGGTCTGCGCTCGCGTGGCAGCTGAGGGGGAGGCAGATGGGGGTGAGGCTGCTGCCCTAGCTGCACTTGCGGTCGCCGAAGTTGACAGCAGGGCAGCGGAGGGTGTGCCTGGCCGGCTGCCCAACGACCCCCCGGCACCCAGCCGGCTGCTAGAAGTGGTGGGCCTGGCGGCAGCGCTAGCACCATCCACAGCAGCCACAGCTGCCGCGGCGGCAGACAGGGAGGAGGAGGCGGTGGCAGTTGCGGCAGGTGACAGCATGCCGGCAAAGCCAGCCGGGCCCGCACTGGGCGCGTGCAACAGGGCGCCAAAGTCGCGGCAGCTCTTGGCGCCGTGCAGCGAGGCGCGGTGCAGCTCGCCAAAGGGGGACGCCCCCTCCCCTGCCAGCTCGTGCAGAGGCAGGTGGAAGGGGGAGGCGGTGGGGGTGGAGGGGCGCCGCGTGTGCTGCAGGATCCAGGGGTGCCGCAGCAGCTCCGCCATGGACGGCCGCTTGCGTGCACTCTGTGTTTGTGTCAGTGAGGTGAGCAAGGGGACAGCACTGACTGAGCCTTGGGTCTGCAGCGGTGTTAGTAGCCCTCCTGCCTGTGGCTGTCCAACAGGCACGCAAGCAACACCAAGCCGCACCTTGTCCAGCGTGGCGGTGATGAATTGCTTGGCGCCCTCGCTCATCCAGCAAGGCAGCGCCGGCCCGCGCTTGGCAATGCATGCGTATGTCTCCTCCCGCGTCTCCCGCTCAAACGGCGGCCGTCCCACCTGCAGTGTGGAAGTGGGGATGACAAGATTTTGAGTGCAGCCAACGAAACAGCGCAATGGCTCAGCTACCAGTTGCACCGCAGGCGGCGAGCGACCAGCAGGCGGCCCTCTGCCCCTCCAGCGTTGCCGCCGCACCAGCAGCTCGTAGGCCAGGATGCCGGCCGCCCACACGTCCACGGCATCTGTGTACCCCAGCTCCACCTTCTCCTGCGGCAGTTGGAGGTGGAGTGGAAGGGCGGGATGAGCCGCCTTTGCAGCTGCACCAGGGCGGGCGGCATGCAAAGTGTTGCCTGGATGTCCAACACTCTTTTCCTTTTTCTCCTGCCGTCCCTGCCGCTCCTTCTCCCACACCTCCACCCCACCTTGTTCTCGTCTGGCCGGCTCTTCTCAGGGCAGAGCAGCACCTCGGGTGACATGTAGTCCAGCGTGCCCGCCCGCGTCACAGGCCGCTCCTCCCCCCAGTTGATGCTCAGCCCAAAGTCGGCCACCTGCGGGGCAGGGGCGCAAGGTGAGCGCACACGGTTTGGAGCTGGCACAAATCACAATGCAGGGATGGGTACATGCATGCCTGCTGCCCAGCCAGACAACACGCTCCTTGCCCGCCCGCAACCCCACCCAACTGCCAGCTAACCCCTG
>VIYQ01001125.1:0-16270 GCA_009928355.1 Chlorella sp. CH2018
CAGGGGGGCAGGGGGGCGGCGGAAAAGACGCACAACAGCTTGCCAACCGTTTGGCTGGCACACAACACTCAGTTGGCGTGAAGACACAGGCGTTCAGCACGGGTGGCTCTCACCAAACGACAGGTAGTAAGACAGGGGTTGATGGATCACCGAGAGTGCAGGCGGGCAGGCAGGCAGGCAGGGGCCGCGCTCAGCCCGCGTTGAGGCTCAGCCCGTAGCATTTGAAGTTGCATTCAGCACCCACGTGGTAGCCGCCTGGTACGCCTGCAGCGCCTGCAGCTGCACCTCTGCCGCCAGTGTGACGTCCAGCAGAGGATTGGGCAGGGCCGCCTGGCTGGCGTTGATCGCTGCTGAGGCTGCTGTGTAGGCGGGCACCCCGGTGCTCTCCAGCAGCTGCACAGTGGAAGCACGAGGGGCACATCACTACGGGTGAGCAAGCCGACAGCTGAGGTCCCAAACCGCAAGAGTTGCAGCTGTCCCGGTACAGCGCCAGCACTCAGCTCCACTGCTCAGCGCAATCAACAGCGAGCTGGGGCGGCTGTGGCTGCCCACTGCCTGCACTGCCTTGCACGAGCGCTGGCCAGGAGTGCAGCATAGCCAGCCCCCTGCAAGCGGCAGCAAGCACCCACCCCTGAGATGGCAGCTGTTGTGTTCTGCAGGTACACATCTATTTGGTACCGCCTGGCCGCAGTGCTGTTGTTGGGAGAGTAGATGCCTGCGGGTGGGGTGGGCAGAGCAGAGCGAGGGAGCGGTTTGGGCAGCAGGGGTGGGGCAGGTGCCAGCATGCCTGCACGAACACAAGCAGGGGCTGGCTGGCAGCACCGCTGCCTTGCAGGGACCAACTGAACGCGCACACGCATTTTGCACAGCATGTAAAAGCGAGTTTGCGGCCGCCCACAGACTGGCCACCCTTTGCAGCCCCTGTCTGCGCACCCTGCGCAGTGAAGGCCGCTGCCGTGAGGGCCGCAACCACGAGAGTGGCCACCCAGCCTGCAGGGGCGATCCACAATGGACGGTAGTGAGGGGGTGTGAACGCATCAGCGCAATAAGCAGCTGAGCCTCTCGGGATGCGGCAACGTGTGTGAACCATGTGGCAACGTGTGAACCATGCGCCGCCATTCCAGCCGCTGGCTGCCCCTCACCAGTGAAGAAGCGCAGGAGCAGGCGCCAGTTCAAGCCCTGTCGGCCCTCCAGCATGCCTGCAGGCGCAGACAAGGGGCAGAGGCGATGGCTTTGAATGGGGCAGGGCGTGAGCGCTGAGTGGCGAGGCTTGCACAGGCTGCTTCAACTCGCGTCCGCCCACCCCGTTCACATGCCACACACATTCACACAGCTTCGCACAGCTTCGCACAGCTTCCCACAGCTGCGCCACTCACCTATGCCCACCACCGCGCCCACGAGGCAGTGGGTGGTGCTGATGGGCAGACCATAGCGTGAGCACAGCATGACGACCACAGCGCCGCTGATCTCAGCAACAAAACCTGCACACCGCGGGGGACGGCACAGAGCACCACAGCATGGGTCAGCACAGATCAGTGGCGGCACAGTACCGTACGTTGGCGGCACAGCTGCATAACTTAAACAGGCAGGAATGCCGGGTGTGCAGCCGGGCTGCACAGCCCAGCCCCCCCGGTGCACGGCAGAGGGACAGGCAACGCACGCCCTGCGGTGCACACCTCGCGAGTTGGTCAGTCGCGTGACTTTCACGCCCAAAATCCGCATGATCTTGTACCTGCACAGGGCCGAGCATGAAGCAGATGGGATGACATGCTGTGCACGCCAATGGGTTGAAAGCAGGCACCAACGGCAGCGCCTCGCATGAGACTGAGCTGTTTCTGCATGCTCATGCCAGCTGCCCAGGGTCGCCCCCGTGCTCGCTGAGCAGTGGGCCAGGCCCTCACCCGTAGGTCAGCAGGCCCAGCACCAGGCCCAGCCCTCCAATGGCCAGGATCCAGACGGGCACCTCGCTCTCCTCCATATTGATGGAGCTGTGCAGCCAGCTGCAGCAGGAGGGGTCATGCGCGGGAGGGCGGGGATGCTTAACGCAGCTAGCAGGCTGGGGTTTGCGAGGCAACGCGGCTCTTCTCCATGTGGATAGAGCTGTGCAGCGAGGTGCAGGTTGTGAGGGCATCTCGCTGCAAGGTTATGAAGGCAGGCACGGATGACAGGTGCGGTCCCGCAGCAGGCCGCTGCCCGTGCAGCCGGACAGGCCAGGCGCACAAGCCCGCAGCCGGCTTCGCCACCCATCAGGCTGTTGCCGCCGCTCACAGCCGGCAATCCGCTACCAGATGGTGATGATGCCATCGCTCCGCACTCACACAAAGTATATTGCTGCGTACGGCCCAACCGAGTTACTGATGTCGTTGGAGCCGTGGGCGAAGGAGTTGGCCATGGCAGTGAAGACCTGCAGGCGGGCACAGGAGAGAGGCGCTGCTCGCAAGGTGTGCAGCCTTCAAGAGGGGCGAAGTGTACGGCCTTCAAGAGGGGCAAGGTGAACAGTCTGTCTTCAAGGGGGCAGGGCTGCTGGCCTGGTTGCAGGCACGCTGACCCCGTGCGCACACATTCCGGTTCGATTCCGGCACGCGCCGCCCCGCCGCCCCTCAGCGATCCCATGGCAGGAGGAGCGCTTGCCTGCAGGTACTTGAACACGCCCTCCGCCTTCCAGTCAAAGCGCTCCGAGTGGTAGTGGATGGCGGCGATGCGCTCATCAGTATCCACCACCTGCAAACAGCGCGATGCATGAGAGGGCACCACGAGTGAAGGTTAGCATGGGCATTGTTCTTGCTGCCAGCTTTCAGCTTCAACCAACTCAGCAAGCATTGCAACCCAGCAAAAGCCCAGGGGTACGCACCTGGTGCACATCATAGTTGACGCCGTGCGTGAGCGTGGACCACACGGCCGAATTGCGGAACTCCTTCAGCACCGCGGGCGTTGCCATGCCGTGCTGCTGCTGCTGCTGCTGCTGCTGCTGCTGCGAGTGCCCTGCGGCACTGTGGTGTGAGCGCCGCGGCTTGCTCGGCAGCCCAGACGTGTCCCCGCTGCTGGTGCGGCTCACGAGGGTTGGGTCGCGCACTGGGCCTGGCCCCAGCGGTGAGCGGCCGGCCAGGCCCGGTGCTGCATAGGGCCCCGAGCCAACCGTGTTGGTCATCTCTAGGCTCAGGCTGGCATCCGACTTGGCGCTGAATCCAAAAGACAGCGGGTCCTGTCCGCCCAGCACGTCGCTAATCAGCTCATCGTGCATGCCTGCGTGCAGGGTGAAGAATGGATGAGATGGTCGGGCCTACAGCGAAATGCTTGCAGGGAAGAGCTGAGCAGGCGCTGCACAACGCATGTGGGAACAATTAGCAGGCAGGCAGGCAGGCAGGCACAGTGCACTGCACGTGTGCTGCCTTGAGACAAACCGGGAAACCCCCTTGCAGGACTGCTCGGCAAAGGCGCACCTTCCAGCTGCATGCCTGGATCGCTGCCCGGCTGCTCCACATCTGGCACCTGCAGCGCCGCTGCCGCTGCCGCCCTTGCCGCCTCCTGCATTGGCACCGAGCAGGGGTGAGTGTGAGAATGCAGTAACGCAGCCCAGCAAGTTAGCATGACGCTGAAGCGGCTGCCGCCGCTGCTCGACCCGCAGAACGTGCAGCGGGCCAGGGCTACGGGCAAGCTCATGCCTTGCAGATCGCCGCACAGCGCAGCGCAGCACAGATGCAGATGGGCGCACAAACACCAGGCACACAGGCCCAAAAGGCACAACCAACCAGCACCTGGCAATGCACCTACCTGCTCAATCTCCAGCTTCAGGTCGCGCTCCACTCGCTTGCGGATAACAAACCACTGCACCGTCACGGCAACGACTGCGCAGACGGCGCCCACGATTGCAGAGATCCAGGCGGCCTGCGGCGGGGCGGCAGACATCCGGCGGTGGGAGGCAGCACACGACTGGCAGGCCAGCGCGCAATGCATGCAAACAGTACAGCTGGGAGGAGCCTGCAGGTTCTGTGGCGTGTGCTGGATGCGGCACGCCGCTGCGCACCGTGCCCAGCGGGGTGTGGTCCCATTCAAAGCGGCTGCCGCCCTGCTGGATGATGAACATGCTGCACGGCAGGATGAAGGCAGGGGGGAAGACAGTGGCACCGCTGGCATGCCTGTCCTGCACCCAGTAGCAGCTGGCTGCACCTGCTGGTATCGCTGGCTGTCAGAGCAGCTTGCGACATCCGTATGGAGCAAGGGAACAGCTGCAGCGCCGCTGAACGCCCCCAACGCAACCAGCCACCCGCTGCCGCCGCACCTGATGACAAACGTGGTGGCATACACAAACAGCGGCAGCACGTAGTAGGCACGGTGGTAGGCGCGTGGCGAGCGCAGCACCGCGGAGCGCAGCACCGCAAACAACACCAGCGACAGGCCGCCGGTGAGGAGGGGGGAGAAGACCCAGCTCAACAGGATGGAGGTCACGCCCTGCGAACAAACAGCATGGCAGGTGACAGGTGGGGTTAGCCACTGCGTGCCGCTGCTTGCAAGTGCAGGCCATGGCGAAGGAAGGCCACACCGGCAGCCGCTGCTGAGCAGTGCAGTGCGCCGCCTGGCCCACTAGCAGCAGCAGCAAAGGGGCCCGCCCGGCCCGCTAGCAGCATTGAACCACTCGGCAGCGCACCCCGATGAAGGGGAAGCTGTCGGTGCGCTCGCTCCAGTTGACAGCATCAGGGCCGGCGGCCACCATCGTCATGCCCACCACAGCACCCACAACGGTGTGGGTGCTGGACACAGGCAGCTCCCAGTAGGTGGCCAGGATCTGCGGGGCAGTGTGTATGACATTGTCAATTGTTGCGGGGCAGGATCTGCAGGGGTTGCACGGGTGGGCAGGCCCATGATGTGGACATAGCTGCTGATGGGGAGGGCGGGTGCCAACTGCAGCATCGCAGCCACAGCATGGGGCTATAATCCACGCGCTGCAGCCTCACCAGCCAAATACCCGCGGAAAACATGGCGGCCAGCATGCCGTATGCGTAGCTGCAGCATAGGTTGTGGGCCAGAGGGACGCGCGGTGATGGTATGCTCAACAAGCGGGTCACATGAGCGTGCGGCACCCCCCGGTGCAGTTGCCACGTGTCCCCAGCGGCATGCCAGCTTGTACTTGCAAACCCAATGACATCATGTCAAAGTCCAGCGCAGCGCACATGTCTGGCTTGTTCACAAAGTACGACAGGTCAGCAACTTGGTCGCGAATGGTCTCGGTCACGCCGCTGCCCATGAGCACCGCACCCCCAAACTCGCACAGCGCGGCGATGGCGAGCGCTTGGCGCACTGCAGGCCATGGTTGGGATGGCACGGCAGCGCAATGTGAGCGGCTGTGCGCTGCACTCGGGCAGCAGGCTGGAGCACAGGTGCACCATGCCAGTGGGGGGCACTGCCTGGGAAAGACAGACATGTGTAGCTGCAGCAGCAGGTTGCGCCGCTGCCGCAGCCACTCACTGCTGAGCGCGCCGGCGCCGACGCTGGTGCCGAAGCTGTTGGCCAGGTCATTTGCGCCGATGCCTGCGCGCAGACGGGAGGCGGTAAGTACGGCGCCATGCATGCACCGTTGGGCACGGCTGCGCATGCATGTGGACCGCTTACCGTATGCCACAAATACGGCCACCGCCGTGGCCACCACAAAGATCCAGGTGACCTCTGCACGGGAACAGCAGGGAGTTGCATGGTGGACCCTTCCCAAGCGCCCCACGACGGTGGGGGTGACGGCCGGGGTGACGCGCGGCGCCGGCGGGCGGTCGAGCGGGCCGCAGGGCTGTCTGGAGAGCTGCATGCGCTTGCGCACATCCCCTCGGCCCAACAAGCAGCCCTGCAGGACCGCCGGGTCCCGCAAACCGGGCGTCGAAATATGCGCCGTGCGGGCACCGGGCCCCACCTGCGTAAACCATGTTGCACTTGTTGTATAGCGTCTGCTTAGCTGTTGACTGCCGTCCAGGGGGCGCCAGGCGCCATAGCTGAGGCGGTCGGGGGCGACTTTTGCGCGGGAAGGGGCGCGCCGTCGGTTTGGCTGCTGCGAATGGTTGGACGATCGTTTGCAGGGCACGATAGCGCCACCGCCGGGCTGCCGGGTCGAGGCCAGAGCCCCATGCTGCACCGCTCTTCCATTGGCCCGTGCGCGCTGGTTGTGGGGCTGTTTCCCGCCTTTACCTCGCGCCATTGCCTCCACGGACCGCCAGGATCACTCCCTGGCCCCACCAGCGAGCGGCCGTTTTGCCGGGGCGATGAGCGGGGGGGAGGGCACGCCCAGCGGCCATGAGCCGGACCCGCTGCACACCGCCAATCTCAGCACCGGTGAGGGGGTGGGGAGGGGCCGTCCGCGGCGCGGGGCGGCCCACCCGCCGGCCGCCGCCGCGGTCAACGAGCGGGCGCCGGCGCTCGCGGGGCGCGCCTCACCCGCCGCCCTCGCCCGCCTCCCCTGCACCCCGCCCACAGCGCTGATGATGGCGCTGATGATTGTGTGGGCCACGCTGGGGCACCGCTTTGCCAACTCCACCCGCTTTGCGGGCGAGGGCTCCGCCGCCTGCCTGCTGGGCCTGGTGGTCGGCGCCGTGCTGCTCGTGGCGCGCCACCTGTTCCACCCCGAGGTGCTGCAGAGCATGCTGTCCTTCGACGCCGCCAACTTCTTCGTGTGAGGGGTCTGGGCAGGTGCTGAAGAGCTCGCGCACTGCTCCGCTCAGCATGGACCCTGCATGCCGCCCGCCGCACATGGGTGCTGGCTGCCGCCGCTGCTGGCGTGGGCGGCCCCCACTGCCAAGGCGCCGTGCCACCACCAACTCCCCGCCCGCAGCTTCTTCCTGCCGCCCATCATCTTCTACGCGGGGCTGTCCGTCAAGAAGAAGCACTTCTTCCGCAACTTCTTCACCATTGCGGGCTACGGCATCATGGGCACCTACGTGTGCTTCGCCCTCATCTCCCTCGGCCTCTACCTCTTCCTGCGCTCCTTCCTCACCTTTGGCGTGCGTGTGATCTTGCAGTGGGGGCGCTGGCCTGCAGTTGTGCGCGCTGTTGCGGTTGAGAGCATGCCTGCACTGCCCAGCCTGCTGCCTTGATGCACATGCGCTGCTGCCCAGCCACACGCCGCGACTCCGCTTGCGACCCTCCCACCTGTGCAGGACTGCCTGGCGCTAGGATCCATCCTGGCCGCCACCGACAGCGTGGCGGCGCTGCAGGTTATCAGCCAGGATCGCTTCCCCCTGCTGTACAGCGTGGTGTTTGGGGAGGGCGTGCTGAACGACGCCACCTCCATCGTCATCCTGGGCACCATCCAGGCATGCAGCTGGGGGTTGCTGGGGGTGCTGCAGTGGGATGCGTTGTTGGGTGGCTGAAGGCAGCTGATGCAAGTTCTGATGGAGGATTTGGTGCTGCGCTGCTGAGAGGTCGTGCCACCGCATATGACCCTGAGCGCTGAGCTGCCGCTGTCCGCCCTTCCGCTGCCGCCCGCAGAAGTTTGGGCTGGACAGCTCCGAGGACCTGACCTTTGGGCTCATCTGCATGATGCTGCTGGACTTCCTCTACCTCTTTCTGGCCTCTGCGGTGCTGGGCATGATGTTTGGCCTGGTCACCGCCTACTGCCTGCGCCACTTCCACTTCCACCACGTGTCACAGGCGCGCTGACGGTGTTATTGGGCAGCAGGCTGGGCAGTATGCCGGTGCCGCAGCTGTGCAGGCAGCTACTGCTGTTGCTGCTGCTGCCATATGTCTGGTGCTGCTGCCTGCACAGCTGCTGCCCGACGCACCGCAAGCTGTTCGCTTCCATTTGCTGATGTCAACTGCAGGAGGTGGCCCTGATTGGCATGACCGCCTACCTGTCGTACCTGGCGGGCGATGTGTTTGGGCTGAGCGGCATCCTGGCCCTGTTTGTGTGCGCTGTGGCCATCTCCCACTATGCACTGAACATCATATCTGGTGGGTGCTGGGCTGCTGCTGGGGGCATCAGCCATGGTCGGTCACACTGCCGCTGCTGCACTCCCTTCGTGTCTGCAGATGGCTGCTTGCTGCGCCGTTTGCCGCTGCCGGCCCACATTACCTGTACCCCACTCACTTCTGCCTGCTGCCCCGCTCGCTCATCTTGCAGTGGAGTCGCGCACCACCACCATCTACGCCTTCCACACCCTCAGCTATGTGTCGGAGGGCGTCATCTTTGTGTACTGCGGCCTGGATGCCCTGGACCCGCTCAAGTGGCAGGTGGGCTGGGGCAGGGTGGGAGGACTGACGTACGGCGATGTCAGGGGCATGGATTTGCCCCGCAGGAAGCGGGGGCCCTTGCCAGGTGGTGCAGGCGCCGACGGGTGTTGCAGGGGCAGAAACCCTTCTACAAACACGCCCTGTGCAGAACACCGATGTTGGCGACGTGGCCTGGATGTTCTGGATCCTGCTCGTCCTGCTCCTGGTCTCCCGCGCCGCTTTTGTGGTGAGCGGCCTTGTGCTGCCTGTGTGGGTGCAGGACGGGCATGCAATGTACAGCTGCTGAGCAGCAACTCCTATGCTGATGCCTTCTGCTCACCGTCCGCAATGCCGCCCCCCGGGGCCGACACAACCCAAACAGATTCCTGTCACGCTGGCGCACAACCGCTACAGCGACAACAAGCTAACGATGCGGGAGATGGCCACCATCTGGTGGGCGGGCCTCATGCGCGGCGCGGTGTCAGGTGGGCAGGCCTGAAACTGGGGAGAGGGTGTTGTGGAGAAGGGTGGGGTGGGCACTGACTGGGTTGCAAAGAGGTCGACAGAACTCGGTCATAGCCTGCCCTGCCGGCCTGCTTCAGTTAGAGTCCAAAAGCGCCCCTGCCGCCCCCTCGCTGCACCTGCAGTTGCGCTGGTGTACTACTTCTTTGACCCGCACGGCATGACCGACGACCCGCACCTGTCCACTGTGATTACCACCACCATGGTGCGCTGCGGAGTTGTCATGAGGGTTCCTGATTGCCATCCGGGCAACGGCCACAGGGGCTCACCGGCATGCTTACTGTCTCGGCGCCTGCACCAACCCTGGCCCCACTCCCTGGCATCAGGTTGTGGTGCTGATCTCCATCCTGGGCTTTGGCGCGGCAACCAAGCCACTGCTGGCTTACCTGATGGGTGCCGACGAGCCAGCGGGGACGCAGGGGCAGCACGGTGGGTGCTTGGCCTGCCCTGGCCGGCTGTGCTTCTGAGCTGGCTGCGGTTGGCACTCAACAGGCAGCATTTCAGGGCAGCCCCGCACAAGGCTGTGTCATGGACTGCGTGCGCGTGCCCACTGCAGGCGAGCGGCGCGAGGAGTATGCCCAGCTCAACGGCGGTGGTGGAGAGGGGCAGGAAGGCCTGAACAGCGACGGTGAGAGGGGCATCTGCAGTACCTGTGCTCAGCTGGACAGACATGAGATGAGGCGCTCTTGCTGTCAGCGGTGCTGATCGCTGTTGCCGCTCTAACCTTCTGGACCGGTTTGCTTCAAAGCACGCATCTCTCCCAGATTGTCCTGCAGATCCCCAGTGGAGCAGCCAGCAGCAACACGCGGGGGGCGCCCACAGCCAGCAGTTGCCAGATGCGCCTACGGGAGGCGATGACTTTGGGCCCATGGTAGCTGCTGCGCCGTCAGCTGGTGGCATCCGCCTGCGCACCAGCACTGGCGAGCTGGCAGAGGTGGCGATTGATGGCTCGGCGGATGCCACGCCGGTCAAGGGCAAGCAGGCAGGGCCAGGGCGCCGGCCCTCTTTCCAGCTCACAGTGGACAGCCGGGCACACCCTGGAGGGGCCCTGGAGATGGGGAGCTTGCCCCCAGCCGCTGGCGGACATGCGGTGTCGCAGCCAGGGGGCGAGGCAGCGCAGAGCGCAGCGGCAGCGGGGCGGCAGCGTGTGGACAGCGGCGGCCTGGACTATGCGCCCGACAGCAAGGCGGTCATGGCACGCATCAACCGCTGGTGGAAGAACTTTGACGAGGGCTACATGCAGCCGCGCTTTGGCGGGCCGTCCAGCAGCAGGGGCGGTAGCTCGGCCAACCTGGCGGGGCAGGGCGGTGCCAGCGGGAGCAGGGCAGGCCACGCTGTGCAGGGCAGCGGCAAGAGCTTTACTGTGCCAGTGAGCCGCCCCGGCGGCTGATACCTGCTTGCCTGCGGTGGGTGCCATGCCACGACCACTTGCCGATACCGTGTCTGCCAAAACTTCACACTGTCCTTCAACAACTGTCAACACTGGATGCCTTTTATTGATGCCTCTCCATTATTCTTATTCGCTTCTCCCTCCGCCTTTGTCATTATCAATGTCACTGCTGTGGCCTAGCAGGCTCCTGTGACATGCCAACAGCACAGAGATGGCAGGGATGGTAGCCACATACACATGCACCGGTAGCCCTCCAGCGGGAATCGTGCTCAATCCTGCCAACAGCCACACACTCCCTGCCAACGGCCATGAACGGCATTAACATGAATTTGAGGGTTCCATTCGTGGATACAAGGCGGCGAAAGGCGCATGCAGGCAAGCACAGGTGGGGCAGTGAGAGGATTCATGGCGGGATGAAAGGGATCAGGAGGGAGCGGCGGGCGCCGCTCCGCCCTGCCTGACGGATCGAACGAAAACAGGGATCAGCAGCGGTGAGAGCGAGCAGAGGGAAAACAGCAGCAGAGGGAGCGGCAACAAACAAGTGAGGGTGGGTGGGGGCATGCATCGGGTACACAAGCCGGCAGTGCGGCATCTCGGCAAAGCAGCAACATGGGGGCGCCCTGGGCGGGCCTATATGTCGAGTCTGGGTGGGGGCTGGCCCTGCTCCGCAGCTGGCTACGCTACCAGCCAGGCTGCAGCAGCAGTGGCATGCTCAGTCCTCCTGGAGGCTCTTCACCACAAAGCCGCCAACGAAGAGCGCGGTGGCCACGGCTCCAGCGCTCAGGGCCAGAGTGTAACTGCAGGCAGGGGCAATGGTCGGGGGAGACGGCGATCGCTCTGTGAAGGCCTGGGGCGCTGAACGCTGCTGCTTCAGACGGGCGGGGCGGTCCAACATGCTGGCACGCTCGGCTGCAGGTGCGGCATGACGCGGGTGCAGGGAGCGTGCGCAGCAACCACGGCAGGCACAGCGGGCACAGCGGGCGCAGCCACACAGGGACTCACGCAATGATGACCTCTGCCACGTTGTCCTGGGGGATGAGCACCAGGGAGCCGATGGCGGCCACAAAGAAGGGCAGCGAGGCTGCAGGCAGCAGGGGGGTGTGGGCAGGCAGGGGCGGCGGTGAGTGCGCAGGCAGCCGGGTGAGTGCCAGCGGTTCCAGTCGGCGTTGAATGCCAGCAGCTGCTCAAAGTGCAAGGTTCAGTCCCTGGGGAGGTTCATCGCTGGCGTGCGGGGCACAGAACTGGTTATACACACACACACACGCGCGCGCGAGCTTACCGGAGCTGATCTTGCCAGGGTCGGTGGTCAGCAGGTCCTCGGCCAGGGTCAGCAGGCCCAGACGCTCAGCGGTGGACAGCAGGCCCAGCTTCTCAATCTTGGACAGCGACAGCCCAGCCTTCTCCGCCGCGCTGCAGAGTGAGAGCAGGAACAGGCGCGCCGCAGGGTATCGGTGAGCACTGGGCATCCAGGCAGCCTTCAGTTCTTGAGCTTGGCGCCAGCTGCCTCCTGCCATGCCACAGCCATGGATCCAGCCTCTCCTGCTCCTCTCCGCCGTCTCTGTGGCTGCACCCGCCCTGCAGCACCGCCCCGCCCCTGCACCTGAGCAGGCCCGCCTTCTCCACCGTGGACAGCAGCCGCTTCTTCTCAACCTGCTTGAAAATGTTCACGGCAGGCTTCTCGCGGTCCTCCAGGAAGATGCCCACGCTGCCGATGCCTGTGGAACACACCGGATCAAGCCGAACTGAGCCGTCAAGCTGCTGTGTGGCGGCGGCGGCGGCTGGCGGCAGCGGCGGCGGCGGCAACCCCCCCCGGCCGGCGCCTGCGTCCTTACCCTTGGTCCACTGGTCGTCGTAGGAGTTCACCTTCTTCACCGCCGCCACGATCTGCGTGTTGAGGCGGGCGGGGCCGGCCCGAGCCTTCTGCTGCAGCTGCACGCCGCCCAGGGCGGTGCGGGCGGACAGGGAGGCGGCCATGGTGCTTGCAGGTGGCGTGCCAGTGAGCAGGAGGGAGGGGGCAAGCCGGCGCCGCGAGTGGCGCGGGATAAGGCTGCCGCCGCCCACAGCACGCGCAGCAGCTTCGACACGCCCTCCTGTTTCCCACTCCTACAGCACCTCTGCAGGTGAACTCCACGCACCACTTTGAGGGTGTACATCTACTCTGCAATTCTGCACAGTCTGGGCCCCACGGACGCTGCACTAGATGTCTCAACAGTCAGCGGTTGGGCACTCGCATCGCCGTTCCGCTAGGCGGCGACGAGTGTGAGGCAAAGAGCAACAGCACTCACTGGCGCTCATGCCTAGTGGCAGCCCTTCACGTGGGTGCAACTGCTCAAGAGGCCAGTGACATGTGCTCCGAGCTGTCCCTGATCGGAGTGTACGTTGTGTGGGGTGCACCGGCCAGCACTGGTTGGCCCGCACGGACAGTAGGGCGGAGCAGGACAGCTCCCAGGCGCTGCCTGCGGGTCGTGCAGAGCTGTTTATGCCTGAAATGCATGCAGAGACAGAGGTGAGCCTGGGACCTGGCGCACGGATTGGGAAGGGTTGGCGCACGCCATGCATCGCTTTTGTCCTTTGGAGACACCGGCGCCGCTGAATCGCCCATGCCCCGCGACTCCCGGCCCCCTGCCAGAGCGCACGAGGACTGCCACCCACGTTTAACGCTTCAATACCAGGTTTAATGCAGCGCTGCGGCTGCCGGCAGGCCTGCCAGGGCACCATGGAGAGGGCGGGTGACCGCCAGCTTGGCGGCAAATGACGCAAACACAGGCAGTCGCCCTGCCATAGGTCGCGCATGTGGTGCATCCCGCCGTTCCGCGCACTGCCATGGCGTTCTAACTCAAATTTACCCCGATTCACAGCCGCGCCGCCGCGCGTTGGTAACTAGTGCCGTGCCCAGAGGCCGGAGGCGTGGGGAGGCGGCTGCACAGACCGAGACGGCCGCTGGATCGTAGGGCGAGGCTCATGGGCAAGAAGAAGGCGGCGCTGCACCTGGACGCCCGGGGTTGGCGGGGCCTGGTCGAGAGCCCCGCGGCCCTGCAGCCCCTGCTAGAGACTCGGTGGGTGATGCAGTACGCATCGTGGGGGGCGGGCCGTCGCCCCGGCCTGCAGCGGGGCTCCCGGCCCACAGCCACCGGCCGCCCCAGCCCGCTAAACCGGGGTTTCCGCCCTCCTGCAGGCCCATCGATGTGCTGCGGCAGCTACAGACCGGGCTGTCGCCCGGGGGAGCCCTGGCCTGCGAGCCCCTCAGCTTGAGGTGCGCCGAGTCGGCGGCGGTCAGCGGGGGGTACGCCACGTGTGGTCCCTGTGCTCCCAGATGGTCCTCTCCCCCCTCCTGCACACTTGCAATGCCTAACAAGCACTTCAGCCATGGCCCCACCCATGTGCGCGCTCGCTCGCCTGCTTCTGCGCCGCTTGCCGCCCAACTCAAACCCTGCCGCCGCCCATCCGCAGACTGGCTGCCATCGGCCTGCTGGAGCAGCATGCGGTTGCGCTGTGCAGCGAGGCGCCGCAGGACAGCGTGCGGGGCATCTACGAAGCCGTGCGCGACCGCACCGCGCAGCCAGCGTTGGATGGGCCAGAGGGCGCGGCACGCGCGCAGCTGGCGGCGCTGCAGACGCTCACCCGCCTGCTGGTGGCATGCGAGATGCAGCAGCGCGATGCACGGCTTGTCAAGGTGCGCTGCTTCGCCTGCTGCTCCTGTTCCACATGCTTGATGTTTGCTCCACTTCTGCTGCTGCTGCTGCTGCTGCTGCTGCCATGGACGGCGGGATGGTTTGAGCCCATCCCTGTGTTGAGCTGAAGCGGCAGTTGGTCGGTATCCCTGGCCCCTCTGCCAGTTGCGGCGCAATACAGGCCTCCCCAGAAGGCGCCTCTTTGCCCTGCCACCCTTGCCTTCAATCACAACTCGGCTACTGTGCTTCCATGCAGGTGCATGTGGAGCTGCTGTTCCGCATTCTAGAGCGCTCCGGCCCCTATGCCGCAGCCTCCCCAGAGCTGTGCCGCTGCGCCGCCGTGTGCCTCAGGTGAGGCGGCTTGCTGTTTGCTGTTGCAGCAGCAGAAAGGATTGCTGCACGTGCAACCTGCACGTACATAGCTGTGTGCATTCAGACTGTTGCAAGGCCTGCAGGCAGCCCACGCTGCACTGCCACCCGCCCCATCCCTGCCCCAACCGCCCCACCCATCTTGCAGGCGCATGGAGGAGGGGGGACCCACACTGCTGCTGAGCGGCGCTAAGCAGCTGCTAGATCTGGCTCGGGCCGAGACGAGCGGGGCGGCAGAGGCGTACGCCATGCTGGCGGCTCGCGTGCTCTCCCACGGCGCAGGTCAGCTGTGGGGCTGACTGGATGGCGGGGTTGCAGTGGGGAAGACCGTGATGCTGCCGCCCTGCTTTAGTCTGTTGAGCATTCCACGCTCCGCTCGACTCCCTACATCCACCTCCCACCTCCCTGGCCACTGCCGCAGCACGCTGCCTGGAGGCCAGGGTGCAGTTGGAGGACAGCAGCGCAGCAGCGGCGGCAGCACACACAGCATCGCAGCCGCACGAGGCTCACCACCGGACGCAGCCTCCGCGGCCGCCGCCCGTGCCCGAAGGCCGGGAGCTGTCAGGCTATGAGGTGGAGCAGGCATTCAGTGTGCTGTCGAGCATTGATGTGGGCGCGCTGTCTGTGGGCGCTGGCGGCAGCCACATGGGCGTGACCATTCCGGTCACAGCGCCGCACACCGTGTCGCCAGCTGGCACTCTAGAGGCTGCGGCCACCGCCTTTGCCTCGGTGGCCTCAGGCAGGACTGGTAAGAACCTGGCACCTGCGTCCATTGTTTTGCTGCTGCGGGTCGTTTGCGGCCCGTGCTCGCATGCTCACATTTCTATCCCAGCTGCGCCCTGCCTTGTGGCAGTTGCCATGCCTGCCAACACCACCACCTGACCCACTGCCTACTTCCCTGCTGCTTCTGGTGCAGAGAGCCACGGTGCGTCCTCCCACAGCCAGCGGAGTGAGCAGGAGCACGAGGGATGCTGCAGCCCCGACGCACCCGGCAGCCCCCGCGGTGTGGGCTCCCTCGCCGCCAGCACCGCAGCCAGCACACTGGTGTGCAGCAGCAGCGGCGGCGGCACGGCACATCACGGCGACGCATCAGCAGCCACCGCCAGCCTGCTGCCTGCGCCCTCGTTGACCTCCACTGGGAGCTCCCATTTGGACAGCTCCGCCGCAACGCCGCTGCTCGTCACTGTGGGCCACGGCCTCCGGCACTTCCGGGTGCCGCAGCACCTGCACTGGCCGGATGCGCTGGGACCGCGCGCCCTGGCTGTGTACGTCACCCCAGCAGCCCACCAGGCAAGCTGCGCTGCGCTGTGCTGGAGTCCAAAGCTGTGGCTGCCTGTCGTTGGTGTCGCCTGTCGTTGGTTGCGGCATCTGCCTCCCTCCCGCCCTTGGTGTCCTCCTGGGCAAATCTGGACATACATTGCTCGCTGCCACTCCCTGCGCGGCTGACACCAGCCTCCCTCCTAACACTTGCGCACACCGCAGGACCTGAAAAAGGCAGCGGTGGAGCTCATGGCGGCAGTTGAGCGCATGTCTGTGGAGGGGGTGGCATGCCTGGTGTCAGCCCTGCCCCCCATCCTGCACCTGGCGGAGCTGCCGCCCATGCAGCTGCAAGACGCGCTGGACGGCTGGCTGCACTCGGGCCGCACGCTGCTGCTGCAGGTGGGCAGTGGGATACTGGGGGTGCCAGTGCAAGGCAAGATGCCTGCAAATGGCTGAGTGCGGGTGGCTGCAGCGCCGCTGAGGCACGGCAAAGGTCGGTGTGCAGCCCTTGCGCCCAATGCCCTGCCCCCTGCATCGTCAAGCTGCCACCCCTTGCGCTCATCTCCCTGTTTGTCCCAACCCAACCTCGCCTCAGGCTGTGCTGAAGCTGCACCCCCAGCTGCCGCCCGGCTTCGAGGCTTGGAAGCAGCGGCTGTCCGACACGCTGCTGCTCATGGTCAACGGGCCACACCCCGCGGAGCAGCGCATCATTGCCATCACCTGGGCGCTGGTGCAGGTGGGCTGCTGGGCTGAGCGCTGGGTGGATGGCGCCAATGGCGCCACCTGCAGCAGCGCTCCCAACGATGTGGTTTGATTTGCCTCAGGTTGCCCAGCTGCTTGTCTACCCATCTACCTCTCCAGTCATTCACCCGCC
>VIYQ01001129.1:0-45653 GCA_009928355.1 Chlorella sp. CH2018
CCCCGTCCACCCGCTTCACAGGCGGGCATCGAGAAGTGCACCCAGCTGCGCGTGCTGTACGCCTCCAACAACCGCATCAAGGACTGGGCGGAGGTGGAGCGGCTGGCGGCGCTGCCGCTGCTGGAGGACCTGCTGCTCATCGGCAACCCGCTGTACTGCGAGTGGCGGGACAACAACGCGCTGCCACAGTACCGCGTGGAGGTGCGTGCGGATGCGGCCCGAGTGCCGGTTGGGGGAGCGAGGTGACACAGCAAGGGGATTGGTGGTGAGTGCTGTGTGGAGCCTGCAGGGACAGCAGCTAGGCTTGACAGGGCCGCTGCTGCCCACCGCACCGCATCCATTGCCCAGGTGCTGAAGCGTGTGCCCACGCTGAAGAAGCTGGATGGGCAGCCGGTGGACGTGGAGGAGCGGGAGGCAGCGCGCAAGTGAGGGGCACCGATGCTGCCTGCCAGCTGGGCATCACTTCCAAGCAGGCAATCCTTGAGGCAGCTTGCCCCATCACCGTGACAGCCAACTGCCGCACCGCCCGCTGCTGCTGCTGCCTCTCCAGTCCCTGCTGCTCAACTGCGATTCCAATCTGCTGGCCGTCTTGTTACATGACCAAGGGGTGGAGAGGAGCAGCAGAGACGCAACAAAGCAACGCACCCTTTGCAAGGGGGTGCCAGACAGAGAGTGGAGCAAGGGGGCAGAGGGTCAAGCGAGTCAGGGTGCAAGTGTGCAAACGGCAGTTAGAACAGAGACAAGCAGGTGGCAGAGGGCAGGCGGGGGCTACTGCAGTGGGCACACATCAGGCTGGAGGGCTTGTTGAGCGAGGCCGCATCTGAACCCAGCTGCAGCACAGGCGCCGCGCTGCAGCCTGCCGCACCGCTGCATTACTGCGGCGGGGGCGGGCGGAAGCCAGGAGGCGGGCCGCCCGGCGGCGGCATGCCCGGCCGCCAGCCAGGGGGAGGGCCGCCCATGGGAGGCATGCCCGGGGGAGGCATACCCGGAGGCGGCATGCCCGGCCTGCGGATGGGCAGGGGGGACAGGGAGGGTCAGGTGTGCAACAATCGGACCTGCACTGCTGTCACTATGCAGCACTTCGGCGAGCGCTCAGCGTGCAGCCGGTCAGCAGTTTGCACCACAGGGTGCACACTTGCGCTCAGCAGGCTCAGTGCAGCATAACAGGCCTAACAGGACAGTGTGGCAGCAGCAGCAGGGGGCTCACCGGAAGCCTGGGGGCGGCATGCCGGGGGGCGGCATCATGCCCGGCGGCGGCATGCCCGGCCGCATCATGGGCGGCGCCTGCACCGCGGGGCGCGGCATCATCTGGCCGGGGCCGGGGGCGCCCACGCCCGGCGCGGGGCCAGCCAGGCCCACCGGCGCCGCGCCAGGGGCAGCCACAGGCATGCCGCGGCCGGCGGCACGGCCCATGCCGGGCCCCGCTGGTGCCGCTGCGCCCTTGGCCAGCCGGCTCTCGTCCGCGGGCGGCGGGCCCTCTATCGTCAGGTCCACCACCTCGTCGCCGCGCAGGATCACCAGGCCCAGCACGCGCCGCAGCTCGCGCTGCGGAGGCGCAGAGGATGGGACACAGCAACACGTGGTGAGCAGCGGCGGCAACAGAGCTTGGGCTACGGGCTGCTGCCATTTCATGCTCAGTCACAGCACCATCCGCTCCTTGCATGCGGCCAACTGCCACTGCCAACCAAGTGCACAGCTGCTCAAGCAGCAGCCGCTCACGTCGTCCTCCGACACGCCCTTCTTGGGCGGCAGCTTGCGGAACTCCTCCGAGTCGCCCAGCACCAGGTTCATGTGCCGGTCGAACGCCATGAACCTGCGGCGTGCAGCGGCAGGGTTGGCAACAGTCAGAGGCAAGCAGGCAGCCAGGCAAGACGGCCCTCGCCAGCAAAACCAAGCGGCCGACGTCAGCCCAGGCGGCGGCGGCGGGGCAACAGCCCGCTTGGCCGGGGCCGCGTTCGGCGGCCCATCGCGCTGCGGACACGCCCCGGAGCGCAGCCCAGCGGCCGCAGGCGGCTGGGGGCGGGCAGGAGTGCATGATGGCGCACCTCCCCACTACTTGGCGCCCATCGACGAGGGTCACCCTCATCCTGCAGCCAGGGCGGATGGACGGACGGTTTGCAGGGGCGCTCGGGCGGCTGCGCTGCCGATCGCCGCCGCTCCAAGCGCAGGGGCCCCCGCCGCGCACCGATAGTTGATGAATTGCAGCAGTTTCCCCGTCTTCGACGACATGGCTGCTGCTGACCAGGGCGCACGTCCGAAAGGAGCGGCCTCCGCCGCGGAGCTGCTTGTTGCTGCGCCTGGCCGGTCCCTGTTCGCCTGTCTGAGCGCGCGGGGTGACTCGGATGGTGTGGATGTGTCGCCGCGGGCTGCCGGGCGCCCGATGGGCGCCCCCGCAGTGCGCTGCTGGGCCACACAGAAGCCCGCATGGGCGCTCGCGGCGGGGAACAGCACCGCAAGGCGGGTGATCGATTGCCATTGGGCATGGATCGTGCCGAACAGCGGCCTGGAGTGGCGGCTGGGCCGCTGCAGGCCTGCGGGGGATGCGGGCGGGAGCGCCGTCGCAGGTGCTCGGTGCACTTGCTTTCGACTGTGCCGGCGTTGGGCAGCACTGGCAAGCAGAGCTGCCTCCCTCCAGCGCTGGTGCTCATGAGTGACTGCGCTGAGCAAACATCAAACACCCAGCAAGATGTATCTGCACACTGTGGTGCGCGGCGACGGCGGCCTCTCGAGGCCGGCCAGCTGGGGCGTCATGGGGCCCCGGTGCAGGCAAAGCAGCATCCCAGCCTGGCGCATCGCACACGTGCAGTGGTGCCAGGTGTGCTGGGTGTGGGGTTGCGGGGCGGATGCCTCAGTCCCAGAGCGGAGCCGCCGCTGCGTCATGCCGCGCGGCGCCCAGCGGCGGGCAGTTGTGTGCGCTTTCGATGGCTTCGTCAGGGTGTCGGCGCTTTCGATCGCTTCGTCAAATGATCAGTCAGTACTTCACTGAACTGCAGCAGCAGCTGCACGCCTCGTGGGCGTCGTTAGAAGCGCGCGGTGTCGAGCTGACCTGCCGCTTGAGCTCCCCCGCGCCGCAGCCTGCTCACGGCGCTGCCAGATGCAACGCCGTGAGCAGGCCGGGTCCGGGCAGCGCTGAGGGGCTGCCGGCGGTGGCGGCGGTCGTGGCGGCAGCCGCCGGCGCCACCGCTGCCCTGCGTGCCGCCTGGGCTGCCCTGGCGGCAGTCTGCTGGCACGTGCTGGAGCTGGGGGGCGCGCTCTACTTGTCCATGCGCTACTTCACAGGTGCGGGCAGGTTGCAAACCACCGAGGTCACGCCGTTTCGCTGCCGCTGCTGGTGGCCGGCGCACCGCAGTATCTGATTCGCCTGTGGCATTAACCATTTGGTGATTCGCCCAACCTTGCGCTGCAGGGCCCACATGCTGGCTGCTGTTTGGCTACATGTTCTACAGCGAGCCGGTGCTGCGCCTCCCCCTGCTGCTGTACCACATTTGGATCATCTCGCCTTCGGGCCGCCGCTCCGTGGCCTACTCACGTGCGCGCACAGCGGAGAGCTCCTCAGCTGCCTGTGCGGGCGGTGCAGCAAGCCATGGCCCGGATGCTTGTCCAGCTAGTGCCGCTGTTGCTCCGGAGCCTGCTTCTGCGTCGCAACCGGCAAGCTGCCCTCACGCTCATCCATCGCCTGCCGTCCCTGCTGCAAACAGGCGTGCCGTGGCTGCTGCGCCACTGCCCGCTGTACTGGGGCCAGGCCTCGTACTTCAAGGGCTCCGACCTGGTGAAAACGGCGGACCTGGATCCATCAAAGCGATATGTGTTTGCAGGTAGGCAAGGGAAGGGGGGCTTCATGCTGCAGGCCTGTCATGGCCACCGGAGCTGCAGGGCCGTTGGCAAGCCATCAACTGCATCCCTTCAAACACGTTGCAGGCCACCCGCACGGTCTGCTGGGCAACGCGTACTTCCTAGCCTTCTGCACCAACCAGCTGGGATTCGAGGAGAAGTTCCCTGGAATCCGGCTCAGCATCGGTGAGGTGGTGCCGCCGCCCTGGGGCGTTAGGTGGTGCCACCGCCTGCCGCTGGGGCTGGCTTTGGCAGGTGCTGAGCTGCTGCTTGTACTCCACCCTGGATCTGCCACATGCCTGTGCTGCAGGCGTGCTGGACCTCAACCTGCGTGTGTCGTTCTGTCGCGAGATCTGCCTGCTGCACGGCCTGTGCGATGTTGACAGGTGGGCCCACTGGAGGGGCCGTTATGGTTGCATTGCACTGCAGGTCAACTGGTTGATTGCAACAGCCCATGTGTGCACAGCTGGCGTGGTGCAGCAGCGCAAGCGCTCGTGGTCGGTGCATCATGCGCGAGCATCCCCTCCGCTTGCTTGGCAGGGCCACGCTTCTGGCGCGCCTGCGGGCCGGGCCAGGGTCAGCCGTGTTCCTTGCTGTGGGTGGGGCGGCGGAGTCGCTGTACACAAAGGCAAGCGCTGAGGGGCGGGTCGCATCTGTACCTGCAGTCCTGCAGCTGCCGTCGCCGCCACTACTGCTGCTGCTGCTGCTGTGACGGGCGGCCCCTGCTGAGGCCAGCACAGCTCCTCCGCTCCACCTGCAGCGCGGCTGCCTGGACTTGGTGCTGAAGCGGCGCCGCGGATTTGTCAAGGTGGCGCTGGAGGCGGGGGCGGAGCTGGTGCCCGTCATTGCCTTTGGTGCGCAGGGCAGGGCATTGCTGAGGGGCTGGCTCGCACCCCCTGCAGTGGGCAGCTGGTTGTGTGTGATGTGCCGGACCAACACCGCCCTCCAGCCGCCCTCTTGTGGCACCCATGGACACAGGCTTGCCTCGCCCCTTCCTGCTTGCCTTGCCGCTCACCTCTGCTGCTGCGCCTTTCCTGCCGCTCGTCCGAGCAGGAGAGAACGACCAGTTCAACCGCGTGGACCTGCGCCCAGGCTCGTTCATGGACCGCGTGCAGAAGCTGTTCAAGAAGGTGGGCGGGGGCGGCTGCAGGTTTGCCGGGTGCACTCGTCTGCTTGCGGAGGGCGGGACGGGGCAGTGCCGGCCATGCTGCTCTGCGAGCTCACTTGTGTGCGGTTGCGCCACGCTTAGTGGCCCGCCCCCACTGACACGAACCCCTCTGATGTGTGTCGCCCACCCCTGCCTGGCCCCGCAGCTGACGGGCTTTGCGATGCCGCTCCAGGACGCACTGACGGGCGCTGGCATCCTCAACCTGCCCTATGGCCCCTTCCCGCTGCCCGTCCCGCTGGTCACTGTAGTGGGAGCGCCACTGCGCCTGCCGCCCTTCAGCAGTGAGGGGGGCTGCTAAAGAGTGGGCAGGGTGGTGCATGGACCAGCGCTGTGCAAGTGCATGTCAGCATGTGCTGCAGGGAGGCGTGCAAAGGTGATGGGGTGCCTACCTCTCCTGCCCTGCTCTGCCCTGCCCCCGCAGGCGACCTGCGCAGCGAGGCGGGGCGTGCCCACGTGGACGCCTGCCACGCGCTCTACTGCGCTGCGCTGCAGAAGCTGTACGACGAGCACAAGGACAAGTACGCCCCCAATCGTGTCCAGGACATGCAGTTTATAGAGTGAGAGCGCTATGTGATGCCTCGGCTGCCTTACTCGCAACCAACCTCACCTGACTTCGAGTGACCACGCACAGTTGGGCCGCCCGGCAGTGTGCCCTTGGTGGAGCACACTCGCAGAGCTGCCGATGTATACAGAATGAACTTGCCCTGTTGGATCGTGCCATGAGCACTGAGCGTGCAGCATTTTGTTGCGCCCCGCCTGAACCCTCCTGCCTGATGGCTGTTTCATTGACTGGCACCGCCCTTGCCGCCCGTTTGAGTGCCATTTTGCTCCTCTGCCTTGCCCAATCAAGCCGAAGCACTCCTTCACAAATCCCTCTCGGAGGTCCCCCTCCTCACGCATCACCCCTGTACTAACTGTAACATATCAGAGGCCGCGCAGAGCGACAGCATTGAGGCGAAATGATGGCTGTTCGCAATGGAGTTGGCGGCATGCTGCGCCGCCGCTCTGGCGGCAGGGTTGGCCGGCGTCTCTCTGATTGCGTTCTAGGGCTGCACCGTGATTGCTTGTGTGGGCCTTTTGGTGCGCAAAACAGGCAAGTAGCGGGCCTGAGAAACGCAACGCGAGGCGCGGTCCTGTGGAGTCGGTGGCGCTGCTGGTAGCTTGTGCGGGCATGCATATGCTGCTTGCAATGTGTGAAGCGATCCTGTGAGCTATTCAACCGTGTCGGAGGGGCTGGCGCGGCGCTGGGCCGCCGCCACTCCCGCCGCCGCCGCCGCCGCTAAGCAGCACGGCATGATGCACGACTGAGCGGCCTGTGCCCTCACTGCTGTTGCCACCGCCACGTGCGTCATGCCAGAAATACTGGCTTAGCAGAACGACGCTTGAGGGACTAACAGCCTTTGTCACACCACCACACCGCAGCAGCCCACCGGCCATGGGTCAACTGCGCTCCTTCCTGGCCCTGCTCGGCGCCCTCTGGCTGCCGGCGCGCTACCTCATGTTCTTCTGTGGCTGGGGCATGTATTTCTGGCTGCTGTGTAGCGAGCCAGTGCTGCGCATCCCGCTGGCGCTGTATGTGGTCTACTTGTTCACCCCGCCGGGCAAGCGAGCGCTTGACAACAACCGCTGGCCGCTGCTATTGTGAGGATGCTTGTGAACTTCAAGCTTGCTTGAAGCTTCTTGGCATCGGCCTGGGCAGCTGCATCACCATGCTGCAACTGATCATCGGGGGCACTCCACCTGCCCACCTGCTGACCGCACCACTCACAGCAACTCTGGAACTGCCCATCAACCTTGAAACAGCCGCCGCTGGTACCCGCTGTACACCTGGGCCTCGTGGTGGGCCCCCTCCCAGCTGGTCAAAACCACAGAGCTGGACCCAGGGGGGCGGTACCTGCTGGGCATCCACCCGCACGGCGTGCTGGGCAGCTTCCCTTTGATGGCGCTTGGCACTGAGGCGCTGGGGTTTGGCCGCCTCTTCCCGGGCATCCGCCTGAGCTTGGGTAAGCCAGGGCAGCTGTCAGTTACAAGTCGCAACACACTGCCCTGTCAACCTCCAACCACCCTTTGCATGCCTCGACATGCAGGTGTATTTGACGCAATCATGGTGACGCCTTTCGTGCGGGAGCTCTGCCTGTTGCACGGCTGGTGCGGCGTGGACCGGCGTACGCTGCTGGCGCGCCTGCGTCAGGGCCCTGGATCAGCTGTGGGCGTTTACGTGGGAGGCGCTGCAGAGGCGGTGTATGCAGAGGTGGGAGGGGGAGGCGGCTCAGTCAGGCAGCCATGCTACTGTCTGCGCATGTGCTTTACCCATGCGTCCCAGCCTCATGCTGTGCTGCCTTACCTGGTGATCTCTGTCCAGCCCGGCACCCTTGATCTGGTGCTGCTGCGGCGCAAGGGCTTTATCAAAGTGGCGCTGGAGGCGGGCGCTGCCCTGGTGCCGGTGCTGTGCTTCGGAGAGAACGAGCAGTACCACCGTGTCTTTGTGCCACGAGGCGGCCTCTTTGACCGCCTACAGGCACTGACAAAAAGGGTGGGCATGTACCTGCGCTTGTGCCTGGCAGGAGCAGATGGATGCAGCACTGCTGAACTCTGCTTTCTAGCCTGCCCCAACACAGCCCCCGAATGAGCTCTCTCGCCTCCCCACCTTCCTGCAGTACGGAGGGTTCACGTTGCCGCTTGCCTTTGGCCGCGGCATCCTGCGGCTCAAGGCTGGGCCATGGCCAGAGAAGGTGCCACTGGCCGCTGTGATTGGGGCACCACTGGCACTGCCATCTTTCAAAGGTGTGTGCTGCGCGTGCATTGCTCTACGTGTGCAAGGGAGTTCCCAAGGAAAGTATGGCGCCATACCGTAGGCATGCATGGGGCCGCGCAATGGCATGTTCTGTTCACAGCATCGGCATATCCTTTCACAGTCGGTTGCGTTTACTCCTTCCCACCCCGCAGGCGACCTGCGCAGCGAGGCGGGGCGTGCCCACGTGGACGCCTGCCACACTCTCTACTGCGCTGCGCTGCAGAAGCTTTACGATGAGCACAAGGAGCGGTATGCGCCCAACCGCAGGCGTGACCTGCGCTTCGTGGAGTGAGAGCTGTGAAGCATGATGGGAGGCAAACTCCCCTCGCTGTGCCATCAAGATCGGCACCGCACACATGGAGCACGCCCCAGCTCTTGCACAGGCACACAATGCTGCACCCCTCTGTAATTCAGCTACTATCGCAGTGGCTGTTCCTTTCTGAAGTCTTGAATGCGCTGAAGAACCAGTGGTGTGCGCCAGTGGCATGTACCCACAGGGCACGGCAGCGGCCCAACTCATGAGCTGGGCGGAAAGTGAGCGGCGGCGGCGGAATGACTTGTCGACTTGTCAACCCCCGCGCAACCCGGCGCATTTGAAAAGTAAAACAGTCGCATCTGCAGTTGATCTGAACATCCGCCGCGCTCATTTGCAGCTGAACCAGTGCGTCCAAACCAAACGTTGCTGATCAGCGTGTCCTGGACGCGCGGGGAGGCTGCGCAGCGGTGTGGACAGCCTGCACGATCGTTGGATCACTTCGCCGAAGGCATGCGTTCAGAAGCCTCGCCAACGCCAACGCCAACGCCACCGCCGCCGCCGCTCGCCGGCGCTGCAGCCCGACCCGTGCTTTCAAGCTTCTCTTCAACACCGAGTTGCTTCGATTCTTTCTTCTTCTTCGTGTTGTGCAGGCAGACGATGCTGTGAGCCTAATCAAACCTCATCCACCACACAGGGCCGCCAACTACCCAGCATGGGTCGCCTGCGCTCCTTTCTGGCCCTGCTGGGCGCCCACTGGCTGCCGACACGCTACATGCTGCTGCTGTGCAGCTGGGCCATGTACTTTTGGTTCCTGTACAGCGAGCCGGTTCTGCGCCTGCCGCTGGTGCTCTATGTGCTCTACATCTTCAGCGGGCCTGGCCAGCGTGCTGTCGACCGCTACAGGGGCCCCACCTTCTTGTGAGTTAGGGGGCTTGACTGCCAAGCGTGAAGCGGTTGGATGGAACATGCAGCTGGGTTGGAATGTGAGAGAGAGAGAGGAGCGCCGGCAACTGCAACAGCCGCTTGTCTCTGCTGCCGCAAGCTGTCCACTTGCATGTGCCTCCCTCATCCGCCGCGGTGTGTGCCGCTCCCCTGCCATTTGCAGCCGCTGGTACCCGCTGTACACCTGGGCCTCGTGGTGGGCCCCCTCCCAGCTGGTCAAAACCACAGAGCTGGACCCAGGGGGGCGGTACCTGCTGGGTATCCACCCGCACGGCGTGCTGGGCAACTCCTCCCTGCTGGCACTGGGCAGCGAGGCGCTGGGCTGGAGCCGCCTCTTCCCGGGCATCCGGCTGAGCCAGGGTGAGGTGCAGGGGGCGGGCAGACGGAGTCAATGCTGAGGCAAGCTGCACCTGTGTACCAGGTGCTCTCACGCCTGCACTGCTCAGCCCCTGCTCAGCCCCTGCTGCCCCCTAACAACCTCAGGCATGCTCAACACCATCTTATACACGCCCTTTGCCCGCGAGCTGTGCATGCTGCACGGCTGGTGCTTTGTCAACCGCCGCACGCTGCTGACGCGGCTGCGGCAGGGTCCAGGCTCGGCGGTTGCCATCATTGTGGGGGGTGCAGCAGAAGCCGTTAATGCAGAGGTGCGCAGGTGGCAAGGTGGTGTTTTATTGTTTCACAGAGCCGGGCCCACAAATGATGACCGTCCTCATCTCGTCAATGGGGGCGGCGTCCTCACCAGGTGCCTGGTAAAGGCTAAGCCGGCCAACTCATGGGTGCTCTTCATCTGCCCTTGGCTGCAGCCCGGCACCCTTGACCTTGTGCTGCTCAAGCGCAAGGGCTTTGTGCGGGTGGCGCTGGAGGCGGGAGCCGCCCTGGTGCCGGTGCTGTGCTTTGGAGAGAACGAGCAGGTGAGCCTGCCGGGGTTTGCACCACTGCCCTTTGCCCCAGCAGGAAGGAGCCTCCGCACATCCGGGCATCGGCCATTCCCCAGCATGCCAGTTGTCTTGCAGGGGGAGGCACTGTGGCAGCCGGGGTGAAATGAGCAGGAGGCACCGTGGCTCCTGCCCACTCCACCCACGCACCCAAGTCCCGCTGCCCGCAGTACCACCGCATCTTTGTGCGGCCGGGTGGCCTGGTGGACCGCCTGCAGGCGCTGACCAAGAAGGTGCGGCCCAGGCCCTGCTTGTGGTGTGTGGCCTCGCTGCTGCCGCTGCTCTTTCCTGCCATGGGCGCGCTGGATGTCCTGAAGAACCAGGCGGCTCGATCGAGCACGGTCCTTGTAAACACACTTTGGATGCGCTCTGTACCCATCGCTCTGCACCCCTGCCATATTGTCTTCCCCGCCCCATGCAGTATGGCGGCTTCACGCTGCCCCTGGCCTACGGCCGCGGCATCCTGGGGCTCAAAGTGGGGCCCCTGTCGGAGCGGGAGCCCCTCACAACCGTGGTGGGCGCGCCAATCTCGCTGCCGCCATTTGAAGGTGGGCCAGATGTTTTGGCACGACCCAGCTTGGACTGCCAAGTGGCGCAGTCAAAGGATGCACTGCTGCAGCCACAAGACGCATACCTGCAGACGTCACACCTCATCACGCCTGCCCTGCCCTGCCCTGCCCTGCCCACTCCGCAGGCGACCTGCGCAGCGAGGCGGGGCGTGCCCACGTGGACGCCTGCCACGCGCTCTACTGCGCTGCGCTGCAGAAGCTGTACGATGAGCACAAGCAGCGGTATGCGCCCAACCGCAGGCGTGACCTGCGCTTCATTGAATGAGCAGCTGAAACGGCGATCCATTCCTGCATGCTGTGTGGCATGGCTTACAGTTGTTCGCCTCCCAACATTTATACACCTCGGTGCAATGTATTTGTACAGGTTTGCAACATGAGCTGCACGATTCATGTACATCAAGTCCTCAAACAAGCATGGACTGACATATAGCGCCAGACCGCCAAGACGGCCCGGCAGCAGGCGTTGCGCTCGCCCGGTCGCATGCCGAGTGCCACACCCCGCTCAGAGCTTGCTCTGCCCCCTCAGCAGCTCGTCCCGCAGCACGCGCCGCATGACCTTGTTGCTGGCGGTGCGCGGCAGCGAGGAGCGCATGAGCACACGCTCCACCTGCACGGCAGCAGGAGCGGAGGCGGGAGGCTCATGCTAAGGAGCATCACACCAGGAAGGCGCTGTTCAGGGAGCCGCTCGTTCCCAGAGCATGCAGCCTCTGCAGAGCGAGCCGCACCTTGAACAGTGGGTTGAGCTTGGCGCTGATGGCCGCCTGGCAGCGTGCGCGCAGCTGGCCTGGTGTCAGCCCCGCCGCCGCTCCCGGGCGCAGCACCAGGAACAGGTGCAGCTGGTCGGGGCCGCCGCCGGGTGGGGGGCAGGCCACCGCCGCTGCCTCCAGCACGCCCTCCACCCCCTCCACGCACGCACGCTCCAGCTCAACTGCGGGCACAGAAAGGCAGACCAAGCAAGCATCAGGCCTGCTGCGCTGTCGGCAAGCAGGACAAGGTGCGTTGCAGCACAAACAGCCCAACCGCCCCACCCCGGCCAGCCTTCGCAACATCTCACCCGAGCTGACTTTGATGCCGCCCAGGTTCATGGTGTCGTCCACCCGGCCGTGTGCGCGGTAGCTGCCGCCTGGCAGGCGCTCCATCTCGTCGCCGTGCCGCCGCAGGAACCACCTGGGCAGAGGGGCATGGACAAGGGAAGCAGGGCTTGCGTTGCAAGTGGTTGAAACTGCGCCAGGCAGGCATGCAGCGGCATTAGGCAGGCAGTGTGCAGGCAGCCAGGCCGTAGCCCGGAAGCTAGCAGAATTCCGGTGCCTTCCGTCCCACGGCGCTCACCCGCCCCCTGGAATGGCTGGCATGCCCTCATAGTAGGCTGCCTGGTGGTCCTTGTTCAGCAGCCGCTGGCTGATGCCCAGTGCCGGGGCGGCCAGCGCCAGCTCACCCGTGGTGACTGCAAGGCCATAATACAGTGCAGGGCACACCAGAAGAGAGGAATGGATCGAGACGCAGTAGGATGTCAGCAGCCATCCTTGGGCGCAGCTTTTCATCTGGGCATATGGTTTTGCAGCCATCACCGCACTCACTCCCAGCCAATCAGCAGCCACCGTCCCCCTCACCTGCGGTGTCGCCGTGCGGGCTGAGCGTCTGGGTGCCGTCTGGCTGAGTGACCAGTAGCATAGGGCGGTGGCCAATGGTGGGTGTGGAAAAGGTGGAGGGCGCCTGCGGCTGCAGCAGGCTGCCCGAGAAGTAGCCGCCACCCAGCTCCGTGCCTGGAATGTGATGTGCATGGGTGAGCCTAGTACAACTCAGCAGTGCTGCCTGATGATGGGCAGGCAGGCAGGAGGCAGTTGCCCAAGAGTGCAGCCAACGTGCACCAACAATGGCGGCGGTGATGGGACGCAAGCGACAGCCCAAGCCAGCAAGCACAGCGGGGCGGCAAGCGTGGCGCATCCCACCTCCGCAGTACTCGATGACTGGCTTGTAGGCGGCCCGTGCCATGAGCCACAGGTAGTCATCAGGGGCGGAGGCCTCACCCGTGGAGCTGCAGTGGAGGGGGGAGGAGGAAGCAGCATGATGGTGTTGCAGGGGCAACACCTTGCTGCTGCAGACATGGCAGCAGCGTGTGCATTGGAGTCAGCTGAGGATCAGGAGGCAGACACTGTCATGCCGGAACAACTCTGACCCTGCGACAGCATGTACCGGGCAGCCAGAAAAACGCATGCATTTGGGAGGCCAGCACTGCACCTGTAGCAGCGCAGGCAGCTCCAGTCCAGGCCCTTCATGCAGCCTGTGGCGCGCCAGCCCTGCTTTGCATGGCGCGCAGTGTAGGCAAAAGGTGCATCAATGGCTGATCAGGAAAGGGGAGCAACGCCTCCGGCAAGTAACCCACTCAATTGCAAGCAAATGGTGGTGCATCTGTGCCCTTCGCCAGCTCACCTTGACAATGGATGGCACCAGGCCCAGCGCCGTCACACGCGCCCGCTCAATGAACTGGCCAAAGGGGCGGCCCAGCGGCGAGCCCTGAAAGATGGCGATGGTCGCGCTGTTCAGCAAGGCTGTAAGGAGTGGGGGAGGGGGTGGGGCAGGGGTGCGGTGGTAAGCTGGAGGCGGGCAGAGGGGGAGCAGAAGGCAGGCGGCAGAGGCAGACGCACCACTGCCTTTGCTTGCCAGTACCTGCAACATTTCGGCGCAACATCACGCCACACCACACGAGCCCCACCTGCGTACACCAGCCAGGGGCCCATCATCCAGCCCATGTTGGTGGGCCAGCACAGCACGTCCCCCGGCCGCACGTCCTGGTGGAAGAAGGCGTCGGCGCCGCAGCGCAGCGGCGTGGTGTGGGTCCAGGGGATGGCCTTGGGCTCGCCTGCGGGGAAGGATGTGGAGAGACGGTGCTGTGCTGGCAGAGTGCCTCACCTGGTGCAACCCAGCCGGCAATGCAACCACAAATCCAAGCGGTGAGAAGGCAGGAGCTGCGCCCATCCCCATCACTGCCCAGTACAGATGCAGCCCACCTGTGGTGCCCGACGAGAAGATGACCCCTGTCACCTCCTCCCCACCCGCCACATGCGCGCGCAGCACCGCCGGCTGCGGCACTGCATCCAGGAAGCGCTCCCAGGAGAGGTCCTGCGGCCGCAGCTCCACCTGCGCAGGGGGCACACAATGCAGGTTACACTTGCACCAAGCCTTGCGGTAGGCATGCTGGTACGGGCAGACAGATGCCTGGGGGAGCGCCACCGCTGAACCAAACACGATGGTTCCAACCTGTGAGCTGTGCTGCTTCCTACAACAACCGCAGACCCCACCTTGAGCTGGCCGCCGGGCACAGCGGGCAGCACAATGGCACGCGGCACCCCCGCCTCCACCACCCGGGCGTACAGCGGCAGCGCCTTGCCACCCCGCAGAATGACATCCTGCGGCAATGCGGTGAATGGCGCGAGTTTGGACAGGGATGCCGGAGCAGCATTGGAGCATTTGTGCGGGCCCCATCCAGAGTCACGCAGCCCATGTTGTGTGCAACACTTAAAATAGCCCCAGGCCCCGCCCTCCAGCCCTCCTCACTTGCGTGAAGATGGCCTTGGTGCGGGCGATGCGGGTGCGGGCGCCAATCTCACGCGCCGCAAACGAGTCTGCAGGGCAAGGCAGGAGCGGCCGCAGTGTGCTTCAGATGCTGTTTTGCATGCTACTTGCTGCTGGCATGATGGCACACACCGCCGTTGTGGCCAGCTCCACAGGCACAACCTGCACCCACACACCTGCAATGGACACGGCCGCACAGCCGGCCAGCACAATGCCAAGGTAGATGGCCACCGCATCCGCTGTGAGCGGCATGTCGATGGCAACCGCATCGCCTGGAGGCAGCAGGGATGGGCAGAACTGAAGGTCTGTTGGCAGTTGATGAGTGCCAGAAATGCTTGGACAGGGCAGATGAGTTTCAAGCACTGGGAGAAGCTCCGCAACCGCCGCACCTGGTTGCATGCCCATGGCACGCAGCCCCTCTGCGATGTGCGCGCTGCGGTCCGCCAACTGAGCATACGTGCAGCTGTGCAGCGTGCCGGGGTCACTTTCTTCTGCCCACACCACTGCGGGGCTGTCTGGATCGCGGCCTGAATACAGAGGGGGCGCAAATGCAGAAGCAGCACCGATGTAAGCAACTCACGGCCCACAGCATTCAGGCACAGCAGAGAGCAGCCAATGGCAGGCAGCGAGCTACACTGCCATGCGACCCGCTGAGAAACACCACTGTTGGCACAGCCATGCACCACCGCAACTTGCCTGTGAGGGCACACTCTGCGATGTTGAGGCGCGCGCCCGGCAGCCAAACGCATGAGTCGGGGTCAGGCCCCAGCTCCAGCACCCTGCGGCATGGATCGTGCCAGCAAGCTCAAGCGCCTTGTGTTGCATCAGCTGACATCTGCAGGTTGGCGAGATGGGGCACTGCAGAGCCATCAAGGACCTACCAGACAGCTGAATGGGCTTCCTCCTCGACAACCAGCCCGTGCCACCTCGTGCAACCCTGGCCCCCACCTGTGTGGCAGCCTGTGGAAGCGTATGCGCAGCAGGCGCAGCACGTGGGGCCAGAATGCCTCGGGGTTGGAGAAGGAGATGCGCTGCAGCAGGTCCCAGTCTGCTGCCGGGTCGCCACTCCTGCAGGAAGGGCAGGTCGCGCGCCAACGGTTGCGGCAACGGTCTCTGCTGCGCTGCAGGGCATTGAGTGGTGGGCAGGCAGCACGCCTTTTACATCTGATCCTTGCCCACCGCAGCTGCTGCCAGGTGGCATCGCCCCGCCAGCTCTCCATGAAGCGGGCAGCATTGGTGGCGGCCATGCCATCGGGTGTGGGCACCCATGCCGGCGGTGGGCCCAGCACCTCTGCAGCACACAAAGAGATACTTCAAGACTAAAAGTTGTCCACCCATCCAAACCCATCCAAGGGCGTGTATGTCATTCTGATCGAGTCACCCCAGCAGTGCTTGCCCGCCACACTGCCCGCCAGCAGGCAATGCGCCCACCTGCGTCCCAGCCCTCGTACGCCGCCGCAAACAGCAGCTTGTGCAGCGTAAAGGGGTGGTCGGGGCGCAGCACCGCCTTGGAGAGCCGGCGCCACACCTGGGCGCAATGTGAAGAGCAATCTCAAATGCACTTCAGATGGCTCGCGCAGAGGACATGCCCCGCTGCCGCTCACCGGGCAGGCAAGCTGCCGCTGCCGCGCACCTGCGGGGGCGGCGCCCCGCGGCACCCCCTCAGCGCGTCGTCCAGGGCTTGCAGGATCACAAAGGCCTCCTGCGCATTCAGCTGGCAGTCCAGCAGGCGGTCCAGCGTCACCCCGGGGAGCGGGCCGACCCCACCGCCGACAGCTGCCGCCCCATGGGCCTCCATGGCGGCTCAGACCGACGATCAGATTGCATCCGTCGCGCGGGCAGCCCCGCCGACACGACTTCACGCCCATCGCCACCTTGCCGCCACCTTGCCGCCGCCAACTCAGCTCGCTCCACACCCCCGTCGACAGGATGGATTGGCGGCCCTCAGGGTGCTGACAAGCTCCTATTCATGCCATCACCACTTCTGCAGCACCGTTTGACACCGAACGCACCAGTGCAGCGCACCATGCCGGGCGGCAGTGGCCCGCATCCCCACTGCCATCCCTGCAGTTGAAATGCACGGTGTTTGCGAACAGTGCTTGCATGACACAGGGCCCAGCCTGGCCAGTTTGAGCGTGTCAAGGGCCAGGGCTGACTGGGTGAGACCAGCGGCGAGGTTGGCGGCATGAGGCAGAGCCCAGCGCGGCGCCGGCCATAGGCGGCACGGCGGCGGCAGGTCATTGGACAGTTCAACTTCACACTGCGGCGGTCAGAGGCACAGCCAGCAGCCATGGCCAGCTCCAAGGCACGCGGCCGCCGGCCTGTCCCCGCCGACTCCACCGGCCCGCGCCTGATGGACCTGCCAGGGCACGTCCTGGAGATCCTTCTTTCCATGCTGTAGGTGAAGCTGCGGTGAGAGCGCGCCTATTCCCGCTTTCTGCCAACTGCCGCCCGCGCCGCCGCCGCCGCCCGCCGCCGCTCACCAACCCCGCGCCCAATCGCGTCCTTCTCTGCTGCAGGATGCGCTTCTCCACCACCTGCCGTGCCACGCACCAGCTGGTCGGCAGCAGCCCCGTTCTGTTCCGCAAGATCACGGCCACACTCTGTGCACGCAGGCTGCCTCCCGGCAAGGAAATGCAAGACCAGATGGCCACTGGAGGCGCACAGCGGCTGGTTGATGGCCTCACCTCCCTGCCGGCGCTGGAGGGCGTGCTCCTGGTGTTTGCAGACGAGGGGATGCTGGAGGAGCCCTGCTTTGTCAGCATTACAGATGGCCTCGGGCAGGCAGATGTGGATGTTGAAGGAATCCTGTTTGAAGACATCCAATCCGTGATGTAGTGTCCTGGAACCTGTTGTTACACTGCAAAAAACAATTACCTATCTATTGTCTGTGTGAACTGGCGATTTTGAAGTACGTCAGGTGAATTGCATTGGATCCAGACACAAACATACGCCCCACTGCTCACAGCCGGCTGGCTCCCTCTTTAGCCACTGCCGCCCGCAGCGCCGCTCGCAGCACCTTGTTGCTTGCATTGCGTGGCAGCTGGTCCATGCAGCGCACGCTGTGCACCTGCTCAGGGGGACATGACTGGCAAATGGTTAGGGCTCGGGTGCTTGAAGAACACTTGCAGCCAGGCCCACACTCCACTCCCACAACATGCAAGCCCAAAGCCCACCTTGAACAGCGGGTTGAGCTTGGCGCTGATGGCCGCCTGGCAGCGTGCACGCAGCTGGCCTGGTGGCAGCCCCGCCGCCGCTCCAGGGCGCAGCACCAGGAACAGGTGCAGCTGGTCGGGGCCGCCGCCGGGTGGGGGGCAGGCCACCGCCGCTGCCTCCAGCACGCCCTCCACCCCCTCCACGCACGCACGCTCCAGCTCGACTGCAGATTTGGAAGGTGTTGGGTGGCATGAGACGCTCAGAGAAGCTGTGGGGCGAGCCGGGGAAAGCGGGCGCAAGTGCCATGCATGCAGCTCTAAACCCCTGTCCACAAAAACAATACAACAGTCCACCAAAACCCGCCACACCTGCACCAACTTTGATGCCGCCCAGGTTCATGGTGTCGTCCAGTCGGCCCAGAGCGCGGTAGGCACCACCCGGCAGCCGCTCAAAAGCGTCGCCATGCCGCCGAAGGAACCGCCTGCTGCTGCCGTGCATGCCGGTGCTGTCGCTGCCATGACTGCTGCTGAGCTCGCTGCTGAAGCTGCGCAAGCTGCCAGGGGCCAGTGCAGGCATGCCTTCAAAGTAGACCTGGGCATGGCTGCCATTGAGCAGGCGCTGGCTGGTGCCCAGCGCTGGCACCAGGATGGCCAGCTCGCCGGTCACCGCTGCAGGGTGGGTGGCAGATGAGGATGTAATGGCATGCTGGAGTGCAGCAATGCACCATGCTGGCCTGGTGGAGAGCATGCCATCCTGCTGGGCGCGCTGGAGTAACCAAACATGCCAACACTGGGTTGCAGCAGCCCCACCTGCGCCATCGCCATGCACGCTAAGCACCTGCGCCCCGTCGGCCTGCTGGGCGATGATCACGGGGCAGTGGCCAATGGCAGGTGTTGAAAAGGTGGACGGCGCCTGCGGCTGCAGTGGACTACCTGTGAGGAAAGAGCCCGCGATCTCTGTGCCTGCAGGGAGGGGCAGGGGCAACGGGCAGGGTGCGGGCATGGGGTGAACTGCTGTGGGCAGATCAACAGCTGCAAGCGTCGCATAGCATGCTGCAGCAGCAGGTGCACTTACCGCCACAGGAGTCGATGACTGGCTTGTAGCCGGCTCGTGCCATGAGCCACAGCACATCTTCAGGCGCCGAGGCTTCCCCGGCAGAGCTGCACAGAACAGGACGGCCGGCGGGGCGGTTGCTTTGCAAATGCTGCATCAACACTGAGCATGCACCCAATCCCTGCTGCTCCTGCACAACAGCTATGCCTGCACACCTGAAGCAGCGGATGCGGCTCCAGTCCAGGCCATGCATGCAGTCGGACGCTCGCCATGCCTGCATGTATCAACGGCACACAAACCCGCATGCCCAAGTGGATATGTTGCAGTGTCCGCCACGTAACGCTGCGCCCGCCGCACATTGGTGATACAGTAGCAGTCCCCAAGCAGGTTGTACCCCCACAGGCTATGCCAAGCCCACCTTGACAATGGATGGCACCACACCCAGCATGGTGACGCCCGCCGCTTGCACAAACTCGCCAAACGGCCGCCCTTGGGGGCTGCCGTGCAGCAGCGCTATCGTGGCGCCGTTCAGCAGCGCTGTAAAGTGGAGGCAGGGCAAGGGGTGGGCGGGCATGATGTGGCTGGCTTCTCAGATTCTCAGCAGCGTGTGCAGTACTTTAAACGCCCTTGCCCCCTACCAGCAGCCGGCTCCCTGCCCTGGGTCCTCCCACCTACCCGCAAACACCAGCCAGGGGCCCAACATCCAGCCCATGTTGGTTGGCCAGCACACTACATCTCCTCGCCGCACATCCTGGTGGAAAAAGGCGTTTGCCGCACATCGCAGCGGCGTGGTGTGCGACCAGGGGATGGCCTTGGGCTCGCCTGCGGCATGCGGCGGGAAAAAGGACGACAACCGCCGCTCAGCAACCCCAAGGAGGCCCTCAGCACTGCTCGATCAACGAGGGCGATGGGGGAGCCACGGCGCAGCTGCGGCAGGAGCGTGCCTGTGGTGCCAGATGAGAAGAGCACGATGGCAGGGTCGTCTGCTGCTGCCACATGTGCCTGTACCGTTTGTGGCGGTGGCACAGCCCCCAGGCAGTCCCGCCAGCTGACGTCCCCTGGCCGCAGCTGCACTTGCAGCCGGCCATCCTCTGCTGCAGGCAGCACGATGGCATGGGGTGCACCCGCCTCCACCACTCGAGTGTACAGGGGCAGGGCCTTGCCGCCCCGCAGAATGACATCCTGCTCGGGAGAGAGCAGGGGGGGAGGCTGGGTGAGGCAGGCAGGCATATGCTGCAGCAACTGCACAACTCTAGCTTGCTGACCGGACAACTGACTGTCATGCACTGGCGCATGCGAGAAAGCCGCCCCGCGTGCCCCCAACAGCTCCCACCTGAGTGACGATGGCCTTGGCGTTGGCGATCCTCAGCCGGCTGGCAATCTCCGCCGCCGCAAAGGAGTCGGCAATGGCCACCACAGTGCAGCCAGCCAACAGGATGCCCAGCAGGGCCACCACCGCCTCGGCTGTCATGGGCGTATTCAGGGCCACAGCATCACCTGCAGAGCGGGCGACGTGGAGGCAGGTGAAGTGGCCGTGAGTGGCAGGCGTGTGGTGGTTGTTGAGCAAAGACGCAGCATGCAAGACACGTGAAGGACGGAGATGTGATTGTTATCAGCCTGTTTCTCAGGTAGTGGCTTGCCTGGCTGGAGGCCTGCAGCTCGCAGTGCTGCCGCAACATGCGCGGCGCGCTGTGCCAACTGGCCCAGGCTCATGCTGTGAAGCTGGGTGGGTGCCGCCTCGTCTGCCCACAAGATGGCTGGGCGGCCTGGGTCGGGCCCTGTGGCAGAAATCGGCAGCAGTCATCCACACCATCAACACAAGGGCCAGGTGGGCGCAAAAAGGCAGAAACCAGCAGGCCCCGGAGCAAACGGATACTACTTCCCGGCTCACCCGATAGCGCACACTCGGCGATGTTGAAGCGCGCTCCCGGCAGCCAGCGGCAGGCATCCGGCTCTGAATGCACCTCCAAGATCCTGCAGTCAAGCACGGTGCAACCCCTGAAACATGACGAGCAGCATGCGCTGCACCTCATGCGGACACAGAAAACAGCCCAAGCACCCTTGCCCAAGGTGCAAGCCATCATGCAAGGCAGCACTCCGCAGCACACCTATCGGGTGGGCGGTGGAACCGCATGCTCAGCTGCTCCAGCAGGTGCGGCCAGAAGGCCTCTGGCTGAGCGAAGCTCAGCCGCTGCAGCAGCGGCCAGTCGGCTGCTGGGTTGCCAGTGCGCAGCTGCTGCCAGGTGGCATCGCCCCGCCAGCTCTCCATGAAGCGGGCGGCATTGGTGGCGGCCATGCCATCAGGTGTGGGCACCCACGCTGGCGGCGGGCCTAGAGTGCCTGCAGGAGTGAGGCAACTGCCAACACGCTTGGTAACTGCCACACGGCACATGCCTGGCTCACGCACTCTAGAAAGCAGCAAAGGCAAATGTCCGCCCACCTGCATCCCAGCCGTGGTATGCCGCCGCAAACAGCAGCTTGTGCAGAGCAAAGGGGTGGTCGGGGCGCAGCACCGCCTTGGAGAGCCGGCGCCACACCTGCACAAGGATGGAATGCACATTGCACAGCATTAAAATTGTCACCTTCCCCTGAAGGTCAATCAAACCAGTGCAGGTGCACGAGTCTTGCGCACCTCAGGCGCCGCGCCGGCTTCGCCGCTGCCGCCCCCCTGTGCCAAGACCTGGCCGATCAGGGCGGCCACCGCTGCCGCCTCGGCAACATCTAGATCGCACTCCGCCAGTTGATCCAGCTGCAAGCGCCTCAGCGCGGCCATCGCGCTGGGCCCAAGTGGGGGTTCGCCCTGGGGACTAGTTGGGATCCTACGGAGCTGCCATTGAGCGCCGGACGCAATGATGGGGAGGACAGAGCACGCGGGATGGCCATGCATGCTGATCTCATGAGCGGCGGCAGCGGCGCCGCCATGCGCCGGGCAGTGTTCTGAGCACGCCACGCGTGGTTTGGGTGTGCGCCTTGTCATCCTGCCTCTCAAGCCTAGTCCTCCTTGGCCCCGTCCTCTCACCTCGCTATTACTAGAAGTGCCAAGATGATCAGCTAGGGCCAACAGGACAGGGAGCAAGTATTGGGGTGTGCAACCAGCAATAAAACAAGGGACAGGGCTCTGGTCTGGTGTGCGCATGCATCGTAAGCAGAAGGCGGTCATCTGGCGGGCCTCAAGAGGCAGCCGCCGGCATATACACAAGGGGTCACAGGGGCGGCAAGTGCGCCCGGCATAGGCAAAGCGGTCGTCAGCAGTACAAACATGGGTCAGAGGGTAACACGCCAGGGCGGGCGGCTAATGGGTGCCAGCTCCCAGCCGCCAGTCGAACCAGCTGCTCTGTGGAATGGCAGCCGCCGCTCAATAGCGGCCGGAGCGACGGTAGCCACCAAACACATCGTCTCCCAGCTGCTCGCGGTCGGTGGAGGCGTGGTAGGGCTCAGGCTCCACCGCCTCGGGCGGCAGCGGCTCCTCCGACCCAAACTGCTCAAAGCCGTAGGTCTTGGGCAGCAGGTGGGCCGGCTTCACCAGCTGCGAGGCGGGTGGGGCACAGGGCGGGTGGCAAAGTGAGAGGCAGCGGGCGGGTGGCAAAGTGTAGCTGAGAGGAAGAGTGAGCCTGCGGGGGGTTTGGCACACTGTACAAAGCACCGTACACCATTCATGCATGCTTGGCCACGGCTTGTGAGGCACCCAACCAATCCAGCAGCACACCAGCCAAGCCCTCAGCACCATACACGACCTCTACACACGCTGCCCACCTTGATGGGCTTGGCCGCCAGCACCACGCTGCCGTCGGAGTTGTACTGCACAGGCACGACAGCGCTGCTGGCAGGGTCAGCAGCCTGCTCCGCTGCAGCTGCCGCTGCCGCCGCTGCACGGCTGCCGGTCTGCACTGGGTATGCGCCAGCAGGGGCGGGGGCGGGGTAGGACGCGGGCTGCTGCTGCGCGGGTGCCGGCCGGGTGGGCACTGCTGCGTAGCCGCCGCCATTGTAGGGCGGCTCGTACACGCCGTTCCCAGCGCTGCCTCCCTCCTGAGACGCCCGCAGCATGTCCCCAATGGTGGCCCGCTTCTGAGGCTTGACCACCGCCACAGGCTTGGGTGCTGACTGCGGCGCCGCCACCACTGCGCCGGCAGAAGGCTGCACAGGGGTAGGCGCCGCCATGCCTGCCTTGATCACAGGCACGGGGCGGCCGCGCCGCTCGGGTGCCGTCTCCAGCTCCGTGCCAGCCAGCAGTCGCTGTGGCGACACCGGCTCAATCACCGCCGACGCCTCCACCACATCCTTGATGGGCTCGGCCTCAGCGGCCTCAGCGGGCGCGGACGTGGCCTTGGGTGCTGCAGGCTTGGAGGACGGCTTGGCGGGGCGCGGCCGCATCATCTGGAAGCCCGCGTTCTGAGGCGGCAGGGGCGAGGGGGAGGGCGGGATCATGTAGCTGGCAAGGCAGGCGGCTGCGGTCACAGTAGGGCCCTTCTCCCATGGAAGCACACTCGTCAGAAAGCATTCCACACAACAGGTGCAGCAAACGTGTTCTGCCCTGCTCCTCCTCTATCACCCAGCCCCCACGCTGCGCGAGCGCACCTCCATGCGGCGTGCAGGGCCGCGCGGGATGCCTGTGTCCTGCTCCAGGTACTGCTTCACCTGGTCCCGCACCTGCCGCCCGCCGTAGTAGGTGCCTGCTGGGAGGCGAGGGGTGGTGGGCGGCGGAAGGGCACGTGAGCGCAGCACTTCATTGTGAGTGCTGATGGCCTTGCTGGCTGCAAAGCACTGCTGTTCGCAAGCTCAGGGTGCATCAAGTTGCAGCAACAATGCCGGACGGTGGGGGCCACATCCAGCGCAGCTGCCTCACCATACTTGCTGGAGCGGATGGGGTCGTCGACGGGGCGCACCAGGTTGGCGGGGCGCGGCAGCGGCCGGGGCGCGGGGCGCTGCGTTCAGGGAGCAGCGGTGGGGCAGACCAGACGCATGGACACAGTGCAGGCCCAGCTGCACCACCCTGCCTGTGCTGCACATGGCATGGCAGCCATGCTTGCAGCAGGTGTGCACACCCATGCCTGCCCGACCCGCAAGGCTCACCTGCGGCGTGGGCGCGCGTGGCGACACCTCTCCCTTCATCACCGCAATGCGCTGCTGCACCTCCTCCTCAGACAGCCGTCGCGGCTGGCCAGGGGCGCCCTTGCCCGCGGCAGCGGCAGCCACGCCGGGGGATGGCGGGGTGCCCGCTGCAGCCGCCAGGTAGGCCACCTCCTCAGCCACAGCCTTGCGAGCGGCAGCCGCAGCCGCAGCAGCTGCTGCTGCCGCAGCCACCTGCAGCTCGCGCTCGCGGTTGGGCAGCAGGCGGCCCGGCAGCTTGCGCGCTGTGCGCCATGCCTTGACCGCCATGCCAGACACCAAGCCGAAGCACCAGGCCAGCGTGCGCCCAAAGTTCGCGCGGCCTGTGGGGGAGGCCAGCAGCATGCCAGCCAGCACAGCCGCCAGGCCCAGGGCACCGGTGGTGCTGGCTGGGGCGCCGTCGGTGCCGGGCAGGGACGGCAGCTGCACCGCGCTGGGGGCGGCGCTGGCGTGCGCCTGCACCTGTGCCACCTTGAGCGCCTCCTCCTGCACAGGGGTTGGGGGGAGAGGGGCAGCATGGGCCAGATTGGAACAGGCCCAGGCATCCAATGCTGCATTCTGTGCCCACCTTGCTCATGATCGACCCCGCGGCACACACACCCCAAGAATGCAAGTGGACTGCTTGCATGCCCAGCCCCCGAGCCACACCTGCTGGCGCAGCACTGCCCACTTGCACTCGTCATTGAAGACACCCGTCTCGCGCAGGCCCTGGATGTAAGGAGGGCAAGGGCAATGACCAGCATCAGCCGGAGCCCTCACTGCTGCAGGCGAGCTGTTGACTGGCTTAGCACCAAAGCTGGTCAGGAATGCAGGCCGTCCAACAGCTTGCAAGCCGGTGCATCACCATGGTGTGCATCCCCTGCAAGCGGCGCTGCGACTCGCGGCTCCTTGCCTGGTCGCGCTGCCACGCCTGCAGCGCCTCGCCAGTCATGGCGCCGAAATAGCCTGACAGGCCCTCGCCGCTGTCAAAGTAACCCTGCTCCGCCAGGTAAGCCTGCAGGCGGGAGGATGGGTGGGCGGTGGTGGGAGGGGGGGCAAGATGTGTCGGACATTCAAAGCTCCGGCGCCCAAGAGTCGCTTGTGGGTGGCGCCCGGTATGCTGCTCCAGGACGTCTCATGCAGCTGGCCTACAATGCAACCACCTGCAATTTACACATGCTGCTCTCCTCCCGCCGCCCAGCGCACCTGCAGCTGCATGACGTCGTCGCCATAGGCGCCCTGCTGCAGCACGCGCTCCCCAAAGTCACGCACATCGCCGCCCTTGAGGCGCAGGCGCGCCACCCGTGCCTTGAACTGGTAGGGGCCCATCTGCGGGGTGAGCGGGTGTTCATTCAGTTGGTGACAGGCTGGTGCTGGGGTGGGGGAACGCGAGTTTGGGTGCCTGGCTGTCTGCACCTGGCCGCGGGAGCTGTCGCCTGCTGCTGCGGCGCCGCCACCCTCCCCGGCTGCGGCGGTGAGCCCCCTGCTCACCACGGCCCGCACGACCACCGCCTTCCTGCCATGGCTCGGGGCGGTGCGCGCGGCTGCAGCGGGGCAGGGGCCAGGGTGTGAGAGGAGGCAGGGTGTGGGGGCACCGGTTTGAAGCTGCGGCGGCGCGCGTGCTCACCTCGGCGCACGGCCACGGGCCTCGAGGCCGTCGCCAGCTTCATCCTGCGATCGGGGCAGCCCGCGGGGAGTTGGGGCAGGGCTCCGAGCAGGTTTGCTCAACGCCGCCTGGACCGAGCGCCGCTCCCACGATGCTCAGATGCGTGATCGGGCGGCGCGGCCGACTGATCAAGTGGCGGGGCGGGCTTGCAAGCCCTCCTCCACTGCATGGGGTGGCAAATGCGCGGGGCGGAAGGCCTCCCCAAGCTCCATGGTGCGTCAGAGCAGTGTCTGCGCTTCCCCATTGAGCTGATATTGGCCGGGCGGCGCTGCACGCACGCAGCGGTGCGCCCCGTGCAGCCCTAGCTGCCACCCAGCCTTTCCCAGCGTTGCAGGCCTGTTGAAACTGGAGGTGCGATCAACTATAGGCCTTTGAGCAGCACAGTGCCCCCAGCCGAGGTGCTGTCGACGGCAAAGGGCCGCCGCCGCTGCCGCCGCCGCTGGCTGCCGCCGCTGCCTCCAGCACCTCTCCCTCGCGGGTCCACTTGCAGGCGCGTGGTCGGCATGCCGCCCAAGGCAACCGACGACGCTGCGGCGCCAGCGCAGGCTGAGCAGCAGCCAGCGCAGCAGCCCAAGGCTGCCGCCGCTGACGCAGGTGGTGCCGCCGGCAGCAAGGCCGCCCCCGCTGCCATGCAGCAACCGAGGCCGCCCAGGCCGGCGCGGCCGGCGACCCCCGAGCCCACGATGGGCATCCAGCGCTCCCGCATCCTGCTGTCGTGCGCCATGTACGTAATGGCGGTGGCCGTACTGTGCCAAAAGGTTAGTGCGGTTGAAAGGGTGATGGGGGCTGCATGCATGTGACTGCCGACTTGGCTTGGCTTGCCAGTCGGTTGGCCTCCCACGCATGCTGGCATGGCGCAACCGCCCCGCCCTCCCGTGCAGTTCCGCGACAACGGCATGCTGTCCCTGATTGCCTCGCACGCGCGCGTCAAGGCGCCCTGGGTGCAGCCCTGCGGCCTGCTGGGGGCCAAGGAGTTTGTGCTGGCGGCCGACAGGCTGGTCCTGTCACGAGGCCAGGTGGTGCCCGGCGCAGGTGCGAGTGCTGTGGGGCTTGAGCTTCCAGTGGACTGCAGGCTGCCATGTGCCGAGCACCGTGGGCGCAAGCTGACGCGGAGGCTGTTGGCAACACGCGTCTTTACCGGGAGCGGCACGGCTGCCGAGCGAGCAAAGCAAAGCTTGCTGACCCATTTCTGTTGCTCCCTCCATGCACCACCAAGCAGTGCACGTGCGGGGCGGACTGATTGCCAGCGTGGCCCCTGGTGCTCCAGGCGTCGACCGCAACGTGCTTGCCAAGCGCCTGCTGGCTGGCCGGCCGCTGCCGCTGCTGGACTTTGGAGATGCGGTGCTTGCCCCAGGGCTGGTGGATGTGCATGTGCACATGAACGAGCCGGGGCGGGAGGAGTGGGAAGGTGCGCTGGCTGGACCCCGAATGTTCTGGGGCTGGCTGGCTGGCTGGCTGTGGCTGGGTGTGGGTGGCAATGTATCATGTCGTAGCAGATGGGCAACCAGGCTGCAGGAGTGGCTCTGTTCTGCGAGGTGTCAGCTGCCAAGCCATCCCTGCCGTACACCTGCTGTGCAGGCATGGCCACCGCCACGCGGGCCGCGGCCGCCGGCGGTGTCACCACTGTGGTTGACATGCCCCTCAACAGCGCGCCCTGCACCACCACGACGTACGAGCTGCGCCGCAAGTCGGCCGCTGCTGCCGCCGCCAACAAGACGTTTGTTGACGTGGCCTTCTGGGCGGGGCTGGTGCCCGCCAATGCGCGCAGCCCCTCGCAGCTCAACGCGCTCGTGAAGGGTGGGGCACTAGGGTTCAAAGCATTCATGAGCCCGAGCGGCATCGATGACTTCCCAAATGTCAGCGCCGCTGACGTGGCGGCGGCGCTGCCCACCATCCGCGCCTTGGGCGTGCCACTGCTGGTGCACGCTGAGCTGGTGGACGGCGATGTGCCCGCTGGGGTGAGGCTTGGGAGGAGGGATGGTGATGTGGGGTTTTTGAGTGGGGGTGAGAGAACGGGGAAGGGATTTGTTGCAAGCAAGTTGCCGCCTTTTGCATGGAGCAAGCCAGCCACCCTCCGTTCGTTCGCCCAACCTGCAGGGCGACCCGCGGCAGCACGCCACCTGGCTAGCCTCCCGCCCCCGCCGCTTTGAGCAGAATGCTGTGCGTGCCCTGCTGAGCGCGCTGCGTGCCACGGCCGGCAGCAAAACCAAGCCCGGCTTCCGCCTGCACATTGTGCACCTGTCGGGTGAGGCTTGTGCTGGCTGGAGGAAGTCTGTGCATGACTTGCATGCCGCCGGCCGCAGCTGCTGTGAATGGTGAGGTTTGCATGCTTAGCAGCAGCAGCTGGTTGCGGCGTGGCTGCCACAATGTGCAATGTGCGCTCTCAACGCTGCGGCAACAAGCCCACTTTCCCACCGCACGCAGATGCCGACCTGCTGCCCGAGCTGGCTGCCGCCAAAGCAGAGGGCCTGCCCCTGTCGGTGGAGACCTGCCCACACTACCTCAACTTTGCGGCGGAGGCGGTACCAGCCGGGGACACTAGGTAGGGCAAAGGAGGTGGGCAGTAGGTGGCAGGGCTGGGCCCACCTTGGTTGCTCCTGGTCTCGGGCACAACTCGGTCTGTCGATCCATGACGACTCCCCTTCCCCGGTGCCCCCACCGGCAGATTCAAGTGTGCGCCGCCGCTGCGGGAGGGACATAACAGGCAGCGCCTGCTGCAGGGCCTGGCGGACGGCATCATTGACAGCGTGGGCACCGACCACTCGCCCTCAGGTTGGTGCCTGTTGAGGGCGAAGTCTGCGAGCAGTTGGCCCCAACCCTGCTGCTTGCTGGTGCACCTGCTGCCACACGGTGGACGTGTGGCACCCAGTCCACTGCCATCTGCTCTCTGTGCTCTGTGCCATGCTCCGGTGAATCGTGCCACGCCTGTATGCTGCACCCGCAGAGCCCTCTCTCAAGCTGCTGGATGAAGGCGACTTCATGCGGGCTTGGGGCGGCATTGCTGGGCTGCAGTATGCGCTGCCCTCCACCTGGCAGCCCTGGCAGGCAGCGGGGCTCAACCTCACGCGCTTCGTGCAGGCAAGGCGCAGGGTTGAGAAGTACGAAGTGGGCCGCAGAGGCGGCATTTCCGGGGGGGACCGTGGTCTTCATCGCAGCTGGGAAGTTGGCGGGGCACCCAGCTCGCCAGGCATGTTCTCATGCACCTCCGCCCAGCATACCTGTCTGCATGCCCACCCACCTTTCGCAGGCCTGGTCGGCCGCACCTGTGCAGCTTGCCGGCCTGAGCAAGCGCAAGGGCAAGCTGGCGGCAGGGTGGGATGCCGACCTGGTGGTGTGGCGGCCAGAGGAGCTGGCAGACACTTCCTCAGAGGCGCTGCAGCACCGGCACAAGGTGTCGCCCTATGCCGCCATGCAGCTGCGGGGGCGGGTGCTGGCCACCTTTGTGCGCGGCAGCCAGGTGTTTGGAGAGGCGGCGGGGGTGGCGGCGCAGGCCTGCGGCCGCACCATCCTTGCCCCCGCGCGCTGAGCGCTATTGCTGCTGGCCAGTCGCTGATTGTTGTCATGCCACAAGATTGCTACCATTTTGTCATCCTGTGAAAACAATGACATTCGCATAGCTACAGTCTCGGAGAGCGGTCGCCGCATGAGCACGACGTGCGCCAGCAGGCGGGCGGCGGCGTCTCAAACCCAGCACTGCTCCAGGTGCTCCAGCTCTCCTGCCATCCTGCTGCTGCCACCGACTCTCCCAAGCATCCAGCAGCTCCCTGCAGCTGGACGTGAAACTTCCACCCAAACATCGCTCCCTTGCGATGGCCAGTCGCTCCTGGGACCGCCTGCAGCAGCAGCTGGCTGCTGTGGCGCAGAGCCTGCAGGGCGGCAGGGCGGGTGTCACTCAAGTCGTGAACCGCTTCAGCCGGGCACTGCCGCCCTTCCTGCTGGACACAGACGCCCTGCGCCGCGGCGGCACACAGCCAACTCCAGCCCAGCTGGATGGCCTGCTGAGGTACGCGGGTCTGCTCGCAAATGAATCAGGTGGTGGGCATTGCCGCTGATCATGGGATTGGTCACAGGCTGTTTAGGGCGTCCGCAAGCCGCTCCCGGCGCCTGCCCCTTCACTGCTGCAGGAACATTTGTGCTGTGGGGGCGCGGCTGTCGGCCCTGCACGCCCAGCTGCAGGCTGCACAGGAACAGCTCTCCGCCGACTGGCGGAATGTGTTGGTTGCGAGCGCGGTTGCCTTGCTGGCCGCCTGCACCACCATCCTGAACCACACCGGCGGAGTCCTGCCTTCCTGGGACGCCTTCTACAATGCACTGCAGCTGGTGCTGAGCGCTGATGCGGTGGCGCTCCGGCTAGGCGCTGCAAACCTGCAGCGCGCGGGCTACAATGTGCTCACAGAGCCAGTTGCACTGGTGCACGACCTGGTGCTGCTGGCTGTGCCCACCGAGTCCATGCCCAACCTCATCAACGGCATGCCAGCCCCACTGTTTGTGGAATGGCTGGCCAAAGTCACGCTCCAACTGGATGTGCTGCGTGCTACCCAAGGTGTGCTGGCAGCGAGGTCTGCGTGCAACTCGTGCACTTGGCTGTCAACGTGTGCGCATGCATCTGCTGCTTGCTGGCCAGCCCTCTGAGAGACTGGCGTTCAACCCTCCTTGGTGTGTGCAGAGCCGCTTGTTCTGCAGTCGCTCGCCGACCTGGGCATCAGCCTGTCACAGCTGCAGCAGTCCCCATCCTTTGCTGGCCATGCTGAGCTCATGGCTCAGCGCTGCCCCCGAGCAGCATCCACCCTGCTGTCTCTGCTGCTGCATGCGCTGTCCAGCTTGGCAGCAGCATTGCAGCTGCCAGAAGGCAGCCGGCCGCAGTATGCCGACTGGTTTACAGCGGGCTGCATCAGCACTGTTGTTTGGTCGGCCATGTTCGACCAAGCCAATCGGCAGCTGCGGAGTGCGGCACAGCACGGCGACCGCACAGCATGCCGCAGCATGTCACGCACGCTGCAGGCAGCCCTGCTGCTGTTCCATCACGTGCCACTCAGCGGGATGGATAGCGAGGCTCCCGGCAGCTCGGACACTGACTCCAGTGCTGTGAACGCAGCGGTGGCTTGTGCCAGCATGCTCGGCTCGACAGTGGAGCTGTGCAGCACTCCATGCCGGCTTCCCAGCGTGCGACTTGATTTAGACGCCCTGTTGGCTGCCGCGCCCAAGCTGCAGCACCTGCTGGGCGCAGCGGTCGCAGCTGGCATGAGTGCAGCCACATGCCAGCACGTATGCAGGCTCTGTATGGTGCTGAAGCAAGTGCTGCTGCCAGTGCAGCAACACGTTGACAGCGCTTGCCGCCTGCAAGACGCCACCAACCGTATTGGCCAGCTGGCAAATGGCGGCGCAGCCGTACTCTCAGCCCTGCCCTACCTGGGCCAGACTGCTGAGTGGCTGCGGCAGCAGCCAGCCGCAGGCTTACAGGCAGTGCAGCTGGATGTACTTGGCCAGTTGGGCCACAGCCTTTTCGCATGCATTGGCCAATCTGCAGCGGCGTGCCTGCAGACTGCGTCTCAGGCGTCACGCTCAGCAGATCAGCCGGCACCCGACCTGGCAGCTCCGCAGGCAGCCGTGTTCAGCTTCCACACAAAGCTCTGTCGGCTGCTGAACAGGCAGAGCGTGCTGCCCGCGCCTCCAGACCCAATAGCGATGCCCACCATGGTCTCTTGCCTGCTGTACACCGCTGTCACGCTGGAAAGACTGGCCTCTGGAGTTGGGCAAATCCAAGCAACCAGGTGGGCGTGCTACAATGCAGCAATGCAGGCTGGGCAGCACTCAGCCAATCACTCCCTGATGACTGCCCGCTTTCGAAGGCTGTGCTGAGTGCCGCTCACTCAACTGAATCTGCTCTGCAGGCAGTTGCAGTCCCAATGCGCAGCAACATGGGCGGGCCTGCAGAGCGCGCTGCCGGCGCTTCTGCAGGACAGGCGCACGACCAGCTTAGAGCTTTACACGCTGTTGTGCCCCATCGCCGAGTGCGCTCCAATGGCCGTTGCGCTGAGCCCGGAGTTTGAGGGCGCGTTTCATGCTCTGGCTCAGAGCGTGAGCTCTGTAGAGGTGAGCCCTTGTGTGCTGATGCAGTGCACACGTGCATCTCATGTGCCCTGTATGCTGGTGCTCATGCAAATGCACATGAGAATCGAATCATTGATGGCCGCCTGCCTCCTGCCTACCCTTGCAGTACGAGTTGCTGCTGCTCTCTGCCTCTCGTTCGCCGCGCTCAGCGGCCCTGCTGGCTGCAGGCGACGCGCTGTGGAAAACATTTGACCAGGAGCAAACTCCGCAGCAGCTCGAGGCAAGCGCACTACTTGGGATTCGGCACGGCAAGGTGTTGGCTAAGGAGGCTGCACGGGCGGTAGCAGGTGACTGCCCAACGGACCATTCTGATGTGTTTTGCCTGCAGGCGGGGACAGATCGCCGGGGGGTCGTCTCCCTTCTGCACCGCACAGCCGACACTGTGGCAGCGGCTCCATGCAGCACAGACTCCGAGCGGCAGCTGGCTCACCACGTTGCGGAGCACCGGGATGCCATCATCAGCGCCACTAATGGGCTGCACCAGGCTTTTTCGCCGGACCAGGTGGTAGAGCAGCTGCAAGCAGTGGTGCACCACACAGTCCAGCTTGGGCACGCCCTGCTGGCCTGGTGGAACCGCCCCGAGGCGCAGCCGGAGCAGCAGCTGGAGCTGGCGCAGGCGGCCGCTGCCCGCTCCTGCGCCTACCTGCGCTGCGGCAACCTGGGCGGCGAGGGCGGGCCGGCGGCGGGGCAGGGCGTGGGCAGCATGCGCTGCAGGTGGGTGGACTGGAGGGGTGCTGCTGACTGAGGCCACTTTGAATGTGCTGCTGTTCATTCACAGTTTCTTCCCTCCGCATTGCAGCGCCTGCCGGGCTGTGTGGTACTGCGGCACCGCCTGCTCCCATGCCGACTGGCGGGAGGGCGGGCACCGCCGCGTGTGCAAGGCGATGGGTGCGGCGCGGCAGGCAGAGAAGGAGCAGCGGCAGCAGGCTGGCTAGACGGGGTCAGACGCGAATCTAATGCTTTGTTGTACAGTGCAGCCGCAGTGAGCTGCCTGCCTTTGCAGCGCATGCTTTGGCGGTTCGTTCCGCGTATGCATGTGTCAAAGCTGCGTGCCTGGGTGTTTGAACATCCATTGCAAAGCCAGTGCATCAGGGCTGCGCGTCGCCTCGTTGAGGAAACTAATACTCATGCTTTGTCACGACTTCACTCGCAAGCTTCACGCCAGCAGCACTGCAATCTGGGGCAGTGGGCGCCGCATGGGGAGAGCGCCGTCGCCAGCGGGCGTGCTCAGGGCCACAACCCTGCCCTGCCGCCTCCTCTCGAGATTTTGCCTAGCCTGCTGCTACCATCAGTCGTCTTGGCAGCCAGAGAGAACGCACGTCGGCTCCTGGCGCTCAGCCCCGAGTCTCGACCACGCCTCCTGCCCCTTTCGCGATGGCCAAGACCTCCTGGTCGGAGCTGCAGCTGCAGTTGACTGCGGTGCTGCAGCACCTGCAGGCTGGCGGCGACCGCCGCACACCGTTTGGCGACCGCCTGCCGCAGCTCCTCCAGTCAGCGCACGCCTTGTTTTGCAGTGGCACGCAGCCTGCCCCAAGCGAGCTGTCAACCCTTCTGCGGTGCGCTGGACATGCCTGCAGCGGCGGATGGCCGCAAATTTTTCTGACCTGCCTCCCATGACCGTCACTCTGGTGCAGGGCTATTAGTGCAGTGGGCACGCAGCTCGCTGCGCTGCATGGCTCGATGCAGAATGAAGGCAGCCTGCCAACACCTGCTTACCAAATGGAGTTGGCCCTGGGTGCGGTGCAGTTGACGGCCACTTGCACCCACCTGGTGAGCTACACAGGCAGCAGCCTGCCCTCTCCGCCAAGCTTGTTCAGCGCGGTGCCGCTCGTGCTCAGTTCTGGCAAGGCAGCCTTGCGACACTTTACCGGCACGCCTCAGGGCAGCCACCTGCTGGCCGGTCTGCTGTCTTGGCTGCTCGACATCGCACTTCTGGCCAATGCCAAAGCCCAGATCACAGAGCTGGCGGGCAGTGTGCCGCCGCGCCTGCTGATGGAGTGGCTGGGGCAAGTGGTGCGGGGCCTGCAATTCCTCCACAGCAGCCACCAAACCGCAGGCAAGTGCAGGTAGTGCATGCTGGCATCAACCGCAGAGCACACGTGGCCGACTGACTAAGATGTGCCTCGTTTGTCGGCGCAGAGCTGTATCAGCGGATGGGGGACCTGTCCACCTCACTGTCGCTGCTACTTCCTCACACAACCTTGGGCCTGGATTCCGAGCTGAAGGCTCCAGGGCATGCTGGCACAGCAGCCGGTCTGCTGTCTCTGCTGTTGCCAGCTCACGCCTCTATGGCAGCTGCATTACAGTCGCCAAAGGACAGCCAGCCCAGTCGTGCCTGCTGGCAAACGGCAGGGTGCCTGGGCACCGTCCTGTGGTCGCCAGTGCTGGACAAGCCGCGCCAGCTTCTCCAAAGCAAGGCAGAGCGCGGCGACAGCGCAGCACGCCACAGCATGGCCACGCTGCTGCAAGCATCGCTCCAACTTTTCCAGCACGTGCCGCTCATCCCAGCAGCGGATGACTCTTCACGCAGCCAGTCATGCCTGGAAGTGGCGGCGTCATTTGCCTGCCATCTGGGCATAGTGGTGGAGATGTGCAGCACCCCCAGCCAGATGGCCACCACTGATAGCAGCATTACTGCCCTGCTAGGCGTGCTGCCCAAGATGCTGTGCCTGCTGCGTGCAGCAGCACTTGGCGGAACAGCTAGTCACTGCATTTCAGCCGGCCGGGCTGCCTTTGCGCTGCGCAAGGTGACAGCTGCTGTGGTGCAGCACGCGCGGGATATCAACAGTGCCGACAAAGACGTTGCACTGGCACAGGCAGCCAGCTTTGTCAGCCAGTGGGCGCAAGCTGGGTCAGCAATGCTGGCAGCTCTGCCACCGCTGGCGGCGGCAGCTGGATGGCTGCAGGCGGCAACCGCTGCTGAGCACAAGGCGGTAGCGGCACGCCTGCCTGGAGCCCTGCCTGAGCAGTCAGCGAGCGAGCTGTGCATCGATGCAAGACACTTGGCAGCAGCGTGCTTTGTGTCTGCCTGCTCTGTGCAAGAAACAGCAGGTGCGCCAGCAGACACCCTTGCGGCTGCACAGGCGGCTCTGTTTGACTTCCATACAAAGGCGTGCCGGCTGTTGAACAGCCAGGGCATGCCATTTATGCTCCCCAGCCCTGCCTGGCTGCCAATCCTGATCGGCTGCCTTCTATCTGCGGCGTGCCACCTGGACGCCCTGGCATCCCCAACTGCTCCGGCCCTGCTGGGCAGGTGAGCTCAGCTGTGTGTGTGATTGTGCTCCTGTGGGGCGTTGCTGTGCAGTGTGCGTCAGACGTCCTTCAAGTCGGTTTCAGAAAGATTGCTCACAAGTTGCAGAAGCCGGCATTGTGACCTGTAATTCTTCAGGCCAAACCCCACATGCAGGCAGCTGCAGTCCCAATGTGCAGCGGCCTGGTTTAGCTTAAAAGACACACTGCCTGAGCTGTTCAGCAGCGGCCAGCTTGGCAAAGCGGAGATGTGCACCCTGCTCTGCCCGATTGCCGAGCGTGGGCCCAGCGCCGTTGAGCTTTCCACAGAGCTGGAGAGCTTGCTGCGCGCTGTAGTGACAGGCGCTGAAACCTCGCTGGTGAGTTGGGGTGGGCACGCCTTGCCACACAGCTCGTCCAGTTGACCTCCCCCCTTGCTGTTGTGCAATTCAGGACATGCTGCTACCGCTGCACTCTGCTGCACAATCACCGCACATGGCAGCCCTGCTGGCTGCCTGCGGAGGGGTAAAAGCACCGCCGCAAGCGTCAGAAGAGGTACTGCTTGCCAGCCAGAGTAATGTGACACAGCAGTCTTCTGCGCTTGTAAATGTCCTGCTGTTTGCTAACTACTGCTTTCTGTCCCACACCAAGCACTCAACTCAATGCCGACGCACTTGTCACTGCAGGACGTTGCGCGGCTGTTTTTAGCATTCAACTGCCTCATTGACACAGCAGCGGCTGTCGGCACAGTGCCCTGTGGTGGTGACGAGCAGCTTGCTGCTGCTCAGCAGGCTGTGCTGGAGTCCTTGACTGCCATGCAAAGCACATTCGCTCAGCGGATGCAAACCACCAGAGATGCTCAGCGAAACACTTTCCTGCACCACCAGCAGGCAGTTGAGCGCCACACAGCCCAGCTTGGGCAAGCTCTGCTGGCTTGGTGGCGTCGTCCGGAGGCGCAGCCGGAGCAGCAGCTGGAGCTGGCGCAGGCGGCCGCCACCCGCTCCTGCGCCTACCTGCGCTGCGGCAACCTGGGCGGCGAGGGCGGGCCGGCGGCGGGGCAGGGCGTGGGCAGCATGCGCTGCAGGTGGGTGGACTGGAGGGGTGCTGCTGACTGAGGCCACTTTGAATGTGCTGCTGTTCATTCACAGTTTCTTCCCTCCGCATTGCAGCGCCTGCCGCGCGGTGTGGTACTGCGGCACCGCCTGCTCCCATGCCGACTGGCGTGAGGGCGGGCACCGACGCGTGTGCAAGGCGCTGGGTGCGGCCCGGCAGGCAGCGAAGGAGCAGCGGCGGCAGGCTGGCTGATGCGAAGCGCTTTCTGTGTTGTGCATAGAAGCTGTACTGATTCGACTGCATGCATATGTGTTACAGGGCGCAGCCAACCTTCACATGCAATGCTGATACAAGCACAGGCATTAAGTTTGCTGATGGCCGACAGGGCAGGCAGGCAGGACAGCGGAAGACAGTGGCATGCAACCGAGGCATAGCAATCATACGCTAGCACTACGAAAGCATGGCATGGCATGTCCGTCACACAAAAGGCAAGCAGGCAATGCACCCGCAGAATCAGTCACTCAGGGCACATCCAGTTGCAAATGAACACCAAAGCCTGCGGCTCTGCTTCACACAAAGCGCAGAGCCATGGCGCGCTTGTCCTGGGGGCTATTGCCCATCACCCGCCGCCGCTTGCGGCGAGCTTCCTCATCCTCCTCCTGCCGCCGCCGCTCTGCCGCGCGCGCCGCTAGCTTGGCGCCCAGATCGCCCTGCACTGCTTCTTGGCTCTGCTCTCCCTGGGTGGCTTCCTCCTCGCTATCCGATGCTCCTGATGATGCCTCCTCTTCCTCCTCCTCCTCCTCGCTGCTAGCTGCTGCTGTGCTGCCGCGCTGGCCAGCCCGCGCCACCGCCTGCTGGCTGGCCGCCACCACAGCATCAAACATGCCCTGCTCCTTCTCATCCAGATCGCTGCCGCTGAACTGCTCGGTTGCCTCACTGCTGGCGCCTGCTGCCTCTGCTGGTGCATGCCCCTCTGAGGCAGGCTCCTCAGGCCCAGCCGGAGGTGCTGCTGCTGCTGCCGTCCCCGCAGCTTCCGGCCCGGCTGGCACAGCCCTGGCTGTCCCTCCTGCTGCCTCCTCCTCCTCACTGTCGCTGATCAGGTTGACTTCGCCAGTGTCAGCCTCTGGCCTGCCATGCGTGCGTTGCTGCTGCTGCTGCTGCTGCTGCAGCTGCTGCTGCTGCTGCTGTTCTGCCTGCTGCCGCCCTGGCTGCTGCGCGTGCTGAGCAATGCGCTCGGCAGCGCTCGCAAGCCTGCGGGACGCGGGCACCTCAAATGCTGCAGGGGTGGGAGGGAGAGCAGAGCACCAGGCGAGGTCAAACATGATGCGATTCAGTCCGCTACTTCTCCAAGGGCATTAAAAACATACTGCCAAAGGAAACCCCACACAAACAACTCCCAAACACTGTGCTCACCCTCCTCAGCCTCCGCGTCGCCCATGGCTCCGCCCACAATGTTGAGCTTGTGCTGGCACACCTTCCAGATGAGGTCGTCAGCTGCGCAGGCAGGGAGGCGGTGAATTTGGCCTTTTGGTCACTTGGTGAAGTCAAGGTCGCCTGTGCAGCATACAGCCCGCAGCCATCCATTCCGCAGGCACTCCACAAAGGGAAAGCTCCTTGTCCTCCCTCTGCGGGCGCCGCATCAAACCAGCATCAACCTGCCTGACTTGCGGGCCAACAAGTAATGGACCTCCAGTGCTTGCTTCTGGCCCATCCGATGTGCACGGTCCTCGGCCTGGGGGCAGCCAGCAAGTGGTGCCGTTCTGGATTGGTCAGCTGTCAGGGCTGCACCAGGCTTCGAGCCAGCGGCACTGCATCACAGCCGTGCCACGCTGCTCCAAACAGGGCAACACTAAGAGGTGCAGCACATAGCCAGGCCCCCGTGCGCTGAGCACGGCAAACCCTACCCCTCCCACTCCCTGCCCCTCCCCGCCCACCTAACCTCCCCTCCCACCTGGATCAGCAGGCCAGGGTTCCAGAACAGCTCAGCAAACACCACCACGGTCGCTTTAGTAAGAGTGATGCCGACCTGCAGGCAGGGCTGGGTGGTTGGAATGTAAACAAGCGCCGTGCGGGCCGATCGGCAGGAGCCACCAGACCTGCTTGCGTCACAAGGCGGTGTGGCCGTGAGGGCCCCACATTCAAGCGAGCTTTGCTGGGCAATGCAGCGCCACATTGCTGGGCAATGCACACTGATAGGGAGCAGCGTGCGGACAACTTGGCAGGCAGGGCGCGCACCCCAGCGGCAGTGATGGACAGCAGGGCGGCGCGGACGCGTGAGTCGCGCTGGAAGCGGTCTACTGCCTCCTTGCGCCGCTCGTTGACCACCTGTTGTTGGTGGGTAGGAGAAGTGGCAGCAGCATGGAGAGTGGGAGATCTGCTCAGTGCTGTGGTGTGCAGGCAGCGTGCAAACTCCTTGACCGGTTGCCCAGCGGGGCCACCTCTGCACCAGTCATGGTGTGGAGGCTGCCCACTGCCGGCTGGGACACCGCACCAGCACTGCACTAGTCACGCAATGCTCACGTTGCCGTCGATGCGGATGAAAGGCACGCGGCCCAGCCCCGCCTGCAGCTCGTCCAGCACGGCCTGGTGGTGCGCAAACACCAGCACCTTCTCTCCTGCCGGGGCAGCACAAGGTGGGAGTGTGCAGGCGACTCTCAGAGGGTCTCAGCCCATGCATGGCGGCGTTTTCTGCTGGCTGCCGCCCAGCCGAGAAGGAATCAAGCATCCAGCAGCTGTGTGGCACCGCAGCGCAGCGCTCACCCGCCTCCAGCAGGCTCTGGATGTGGGCCAGCGCCTCCTTCGCCTTGGCAGGCCCGGTCTGGCGGTAGTACTGCGGCAGGGCAGGTGGCAGAAACGTGACTTGCAACTCGGGGCGCCACTTCCGCTAGAAAAACTCGCGCAGAGCTGAAAGGGCGCGATGCCAGCCTGCCACTCGCCCTGCCACCTGTGTCACCAGGGTCCGCCGCCGCATCTCGGCATCAGCATGGCTCAGCTGGCCACCTGAAGAGCACCAGGCGGGAATTGCAGATTGAGAGGGAGCAATGTAATGCAGTGCCATCAAGGGACATGTCCGATGAGTGGTGCTCGCTTGTGAGAGCAGCAGCAATGCGCTACTGGCTTATGTCAGCTGTGCCAGGCAGCTGAGCAGGACAGAAGCATGCGGCTCCTCACTCTGCTCCGCTCGATCCACCTCAGCCATCTCCCGCTCAGTCTGCTGCAGCTCACGCCTGCTCGGCGGGGTGAGAGTAGGCAGGTAATGCATGCATGGGGAGGCGGAGCTCAGTTGCAGTGCTGGCAGCCCAACAAACTGTCCAAGCTGACGCAAATGCTGGCCTGCCTGCACCAGCCGTCGCGACCTGTCCCACCCTCCTGCCTCACCTGCCCGCAGCATGAACCTCAACAGGGATGCGCTTGCGGATTTTGTCCGGCAGCTCATCCAGCACCTGCAGCACGAGGGGGCAGGCTTGCTGTGAGCCGGATGCAAAACCCTTGGGGAGGTGAGCGGCGTTGCTCAAACAAGGCAGGCGCATCAGTGGGACTGAGCCGTCTCTCCACACCAGCAGCTCACATCTCTCTTCAAGCGGCGAATCATCAGTGCGTGCTCCAGCCGCCCATGCAGCTCATCAAGGTTGCTGGAGCCCCTGGTGCAGGGGAGCACAGCAGGAAAGCAGTTGAGCAGTGACCAACCCGCCGAGCAGCAGCGCTGCGATTTCTGCAGCATTCTGGCAATCAGCGCCCTGCCCCCTCCTCGACAGCAGCCGTTGCAAATCAAGCAGGCGGAAACAACATAAACACAAGCAGGATGCAACAGCACGAGCAGGCGGCCGCACCGCAGGTCCAGTCGGGAGGGCGCAGTTGCGTTGTGGGCATCCAGGGGGGCCTTGCCATCACAGTACCTCACCCCAAAGTCGTCCAGGCTGCCAAACAGGCCGGGGCGCAGCATGTCAATCTGCGAGGGGGCCAGGTGCAGAGAGAGCAGCAGGCAGGGCAGTGCGTGAGAGATATGCGAACAAAGGCGGCCTATTCCTGGCATGAGCAAGCCAGCAGCTTGAAGTTGAACGCCCTGCATGCACCCACCGGGGCATGCAGGGCGTTCAATTCTCTGTGGGTCACCGCCTGGGCAGCAGAGCAAACATCCCCTTCACCAAAACATTCGCATCTCCCCCCACACACTAACCTGCGCATACAGTTCCACCGGGCGTGATAGGGCGGGCGTGCCAGTGCACAGGATGGCGCGCTGTGCTCCTTTGACAATGCTGCTGACCGCATTGGTGCGCTGAGTGGTCAGCCCCTGTTGAGTGCAGAGGTGGGGATGCAGGCTTGAAGAGGAGCGCTGTCATGCAGCCACATCCTAGCCACACATACATGGGTTGGGCCTTGCAGTCCTGGCACAAAGCTGCGAGCCTGGACAGGGCAAACTTGCTCCCCTCTCACAGGGGGCGACTCTCAAAATTTCGACCACAACTAGGCAAGCCCGGGATACCCACACGCAGGTGGTGGCTCTCGTCCACAATGATGGTCTTGAAGGATGCGGCACGGGCCCCGAGCTTCTTGACCATCTCAAAGCTCACAATCAGCACCCTGGCCAGGTGAGGAGGAGCCGGATGGCGTGCAAAGCGTGAGTCTGCAGGAGCTGGTGTGTCCAGGTGCAGCACCGTATGCTGGAGGTTGCAGCTGCATGAACGGCTAGCAGGCACGCCAGCGGAGCTCTGCACACGTACAACCAACCGGCCACATGCAGGTTGCAGCTCAACTAGGCAAGCAGAAGTGTCAACCCGCTGGCCACTCCGCCCCAAACTACTCAGCAGTGGAAGGCGCACCGTGAGGCCGAGGATGCATCCATGCCAGCCAGCTTGCTGTCAATGCCCTGCAGCGCAGTGGGGTTGGAAGGATGCAGCAGGCGTTCAGGGGGACCACACTCGCAGGTGTGTGCAGAGGTGCAAGGGCCGCATCCATGCAAGGATGGCAACGCACAGCCCGTATTATCAGCATCGCCCACCCACCTTCCCATCTGTGATGACAGCCAGGTTGTGGCGAGCGGGCTTCACCTCAGGCGGCAGCCAGCTGAGCACTGCAGGGAGGCAGGGCGTGCATGGCAGGCAGCAGGGCAGGCAAGATGCAATTAACCTCAACCAGAACAGGCAAGTTGCGAACCTAGGGTGCCAAGCAGCCTTGGCGCCACAATCCAAAGCCAGCCAGAGGCAGCCCCGTGATCACCAAGCGGTGCTAGACTGTGGGCGGGCACCGTTTGAAGCAGAGCAACCGCCTTCCTGCCTCCCCAGCTCACCTGCCTCACGCCACACCAGCTTCATTGTTGCCGGGCAGATGATCAGCAGCGGCCAGTCCTCTGGGTAGCAGGCGGCAATGCACAGCGCCTGCACACAGTGGGAGGCCATGGGGAGCACAGTGCATTAGACGTGGCAGCCAGCAGCGTCCTCGCGAGAGCCCCAGCAGGGCAGCGCTTGCAGGAGAGGCAGCTGGGTTGGCGCATCACTGGCACGGCGTGACAGGAGCGAGCACAGCTCGCACAAGAGCGAGCACAACCGAGCGCTTAAAGCGACGCCCAGCTGCACCTGCACCGTCTTGCCCAGCCCCATCTCGTCAGCGATGAGGCAGCGCCCGCCAAACTCCAGCCCCTTGCGCACGCCCTCCTGCTGGAACCTGCCCAGTGTGAGGGGAGCACAGTGGTGTAAATGTGAGGCAGCAAATGGCAGGCCTCTCTGTGGCTGGAACAGAGTGAGTGGGGCTGTGCAGCCGGCAGGCATCGCTACCCAAACCACAGTTCCGCTCGCCCAAGAACAAGGCAAATTCCCTGATGTCATGACAATTCTGGTGCCATCGTCAGCACCACCCGAGCCGACCCTAAGGCTCACTTGTACAGCTGCTGCCACAGCTGGGGCGGTATGTGCTGCAGGCGCTCCTGCACCTCCTCAGCGCTGGCATGCACACCAGCCTCATGCTCGGGATTGTCCTCTCCCCCCTGCATGCGCCTGGCCCTGTGGGGAAGCAGAGCAGCGGCAGAATGGCTGGCCAGGCGGGCAGGCAGCAGCTTCTGACTGCTTCTGGGTGCCAAAGGCCAGTGGACGCATGGGCAGCTTGCAAAGCAGTGCATCTCCGCCAGCCAACCAGCTCCAACCAGCAGCAAGGCCGCGGCACCCACGGCGCAGCGCACACCCACCGCTCCAGCGCAGCATGCGGGATGGGGCTGATTGCGACAGGCACCGGCGCAAACTGCATTGGGAGCCAGCGAAACCATTCATACGCGCCGCGCCTTGCAGCAAGACCATGCACTCCTGCGCAAGAAAACCTGCCAACTCAGGCATCCAGCCCACACGCAACAGCGGATACCCACACAAAACATCCAGGGTACCTTTCTTGTGGCATCCTCCAAAACCACAGCCTGGTAGACCCACTCAGCGCACCTGCAGCGCCTCCAGCACCGCCTCATACTCATCCAGCGGCCAGCACCACATCTTGGTGGTCGGGTTCCAGGCTGGGCGCTGCACCAGGTTCCTGTGTAGTTGTGGTATGGTAAGCCGGGGGGGCACAGGCGCACAGTGATGCATGAGTTGAGGCCGCGCAGTGTGTATCGACACATACTGCAAGAGCAGCACAGCAGAACACATCCTGAGCAGCAGAACCAATCGAGAGGATCAGCGCAAAATAAAATTCTCACTTCAAGTAGTCCTTGAGCACCTCGTTGTATCGGAAGTGCACACCCAGCAGGTCAAAGTTGACAACCTGCTCAAATGGGAACCGCAGTCGCGTGTAGCGGTGACAAGCAGTGCGACTAGACCCGGGGGGAGGAGTGTGTGTGTCGGCCAGCCAGGCAGGCGAGCTGATGGTACATGACGATGCCGCATGAGGGCAACAGGCTCGTGGCATGCCGCCCAATGCCTACATGCATGCACTGCTCATCACACCACAGTGCGCTGCGGGCAGCATCCCTGGCAGGTCAAGGCTAGTTCAGCTGGTGATGCCCCACCTCCATGTTGACGCGCACGGGTGGCGTGCCATCCTGCGCACCCGAGTACACCAGGCGCCCCATGCCTGCAACCCAGGGATGGAGGGGCACAGGAGGCGGGCGCATGACAGAGATGGAGTAATGCAGGGGCAGATGACGGATCAGCGGGCTCGACAGAGCTGCTGCCGGTGCGTTCCAGTGTTGTCTGAAACGTGCACCTACCGGGAGAGCCGGCCGGCTGGCTGCCCTGCGTCCGGCGTTGAGAGCCTGCGGGGCTGCCTTGCGTAAGGCGCTGGGAGCCTGCTGGGCTGCCCTGTGTCGGGCGCTGAGAGCCAGCAGGGCTGCCCCACCCCGGCTGCTGCTGGCTGGGTGTGCCATGAGGGGAGGCAGGCCCAGCGCTGCCCCACCCCTGCCCAGAGTGTGGCTGGCTGCCGCCTGGCTGCGAGGACGGCGCGCCCTGCTGCCACTGCTGCTGCTGCTGCTGCCGCCGCTGCTCCAGCTGCTGTTGCAAGAACTGGGGCGGAGGCCCATACATGCTTGCACCCATTGGGCTGCCTCCGGCGGCGTTCTGCGCTGCTGGGTTGCCTGGGCCGCCGCCCCCCTGCCAAGCTGGCCCGCCATAATGCGACTGTGCGGGCGACCCACCCCAACCGGGCTGCCCCCCAAAGCCCCCCGCAGCAGTTGGAGAGGCTCCGCCCTGCCACTGCTGCACTGCCATTGGGGAGCCATAGCGTGGCGCAGGGCTGCGTGGCAGCGGCTGGGGCGACTGCCACTGCTGCTGCTGGGGTGGCCCTGCCTGCCACGGTGACGGTGGCTGCATTTGCTGGGACGGGCCTGCTTGCCACGGCGACTGCTGCTGCGAGGGGGGCGGGTACAGAGGATGCTCCCACTGCTGCCGGGCCTGCTGCGGTGACTGGTGCGGTGGCGGCTGGCTGGGGGTGCCCTGTGGGCCCGCCCACTTGAAGAAGTTGCAGGCACGGTCATCTGGGAACTTGGGGCACCTGCCGGCAAAGGGGTGCCAGATGTTGTGGCAGGCCGGCTGAGCTAAGTCAAACAATCGCACGACTTGCATTGCCATTCAAAATGGGTTTGTCTGGGGAAGCGCAAGCATCGGTAAATGTCGGCACGGGAGCCGCTGCTGTTTCGCTCACCCCCAGAAGGGCCGGCCCTGGTTGGGCCCCTCCTTCTTCACAGTCCGCAGCTCCGCGGGCTGCCCACACTTGCAGTTGGGCACCTCCACCTCCATCTTAGCTGCCTGCAGCCTGCAGACGGGCGTAGCACAAGCGCTGAGGTGGGTTGGGCGGGGCGTTAGCGGCAATGGTGGCAGCGGCAAGCGGCGGCGGCGAGCGGTAGGGCTTGGCGGCACGGTGGTGGGCGAGCGGACCCTGGCTCCGAGTGGTCGGTCTGACCGTGCCTCGCAAGCAGCTGGCGCCTGGCTCGGCCGCGCGCTGCGCTGGAGGGCCTCTCGGCTGGGCCGAGGCGCGCCCTTCGGGCTTGCAACGGGCACAATGGACCTAGGAGGTTGATCTCAAGAGCTCAGACAGCAAGCGGAAGAGCCGAGGCAGGTGTTCTGGCCGGCATAGGAGCTGCCGCCCAGGCGGCAGCACGCGCAGCGGCGGCGCCCAACCCCACCTGGACCACAGCAAGACTGCCACCACGAGGGCGCGCCATCGATTGCTTTGGTTTGATAGCTCGACAAGCGCACCTGCTGCAGCATTCTCTGCTGCGCCTGAGTTGCGACAGCAGTTGCACCATCCGTCAATAGGGTCTTTGACACACCAAGTGCGGCAAGCTTTACAGAAGCATTGGTTCGCTCAGACGGTCTTTAGGCAGCCGACAGAAAGCAGTGTGGTTCAGAAATGCAGAAGGGCAGAAGCGCTGGTGCGAGGAAGGGTCAGTAAAACGTCGTTGTGTACATAGCTGGAGTCGGCAAGTCAGATGCAGCTAGTCAGTGCGCTTGGGCTGCCTAGCGCTACATTATGGGGCAAAATGCAGCAGGAAAGGAAGCGAACGGTGCTGCCTACGGTTCACTACATGTGGAATATCTGCCTGCAGCAAGCACGTGTGTGCTGGGATAACCTGTTGCCAGGTGCCGCCCGCTGCCTCACAACAGGCGGCCCTTGCAGTTGGCCGCGCCGCAGTGGCATGTGATCTGCACGCCCGGCACGCTGTCTCGCTCGTAATGGTAGTCGTACACCAGCTCCGTGCCTTTCTTGATGTCGCTGCAAGAGAGTCGAGTTGGGCAGTGGAGGCCAACGTCAGGGGCGAGGGCGAGATGGAATGGCAAGGCATGTGCTGCGCATGCAGGCTGCTAGGCAACTGCGGCGGCGCATGCCGCCATGCAAACCACCGGCAGCCCCCCCGGCTGAACTGACCCGAATGCAAAGAAGCACATGCGGTAGCGCAGGGCGCTGTCGCCAGGGATCAGCACCGGCTGCTGCATCAGGTTGGGGTTGCAGCTGTGGTTGAGGAAGCGAGCCAGGTTGCCTGTTGGGGGGCAGGGAGGTGGGGAGGCGTAGAGGCAATGGTTGGTGGGGCGGCAGCAGGTGCGGCAGCTGCAAGCTCACCTGCGCATTGAGCACCAGCAAGCAATCTCACGACTGTGTGCACAGTGCAGCAGCCCTGCTGCTCTGCACCCACCAATCTTGTGGGCGTCAATGACCAGGTGGTCGCTGTCCTCTCGCGCCTCAAAGGGCAGACCCGGCAGCGCCTGCCGGCTGCGCGGTGTCAGGCTGCGGTCGGCGTGCTGCGAGGGGGAGCGGGGTGGGCGGCATTGTGATAGCCTGGGAGAGGCAGGCAAGGCTACCCCAACCGCGATCGAGTGCCCCAAAAACGCGCATCGCAGCCAGGCAATGCCAACTTGCAACGTGTCTGTCGTGGCTTTTTATCCCCCCTCACCATGATCACAAAGTGGTCCAGGTCAAAGAGGTAGAAGTCGGCGCCCCGCCGCTCCTCCTGCACAATGAATGCATCAGGGGGCACGCCTTCGGCCGGTCCAGCCTGCTGCCCAGCATCCACGCAATGCGCTGGGTTGCACGGGTGTGAAAGCCGGCATGCACCACCCGGTGTGCCCCAACCCGGCCAGTGGCCAATTGCTGCACTCACCGCCTCACGGCTGGAGATGAGCTCCCCCTCGTAGCTGCAGATGAAGGTGCCCGATGGGATGTCCACTGTGCACCGCACGCCCCAGCCCTTGCTGCGGGTGCGGAACAGCTCCAGGGGCAGGCGCAGGCCAAAGGTGCTGCAGGAGAGGGAGGGGTAGGGGT